>PVLA01006084.1:0-131677 GCA_004027455.1 Hydrochoerus hydrochaeris | reverse complement strand
GGGTTCCTAGGGCCCTGGCGCGTTGCCACTCTGGCTGAGAGGAAGTCGGGCGGAGGCGTGAGTGAGGTGGGAGCGGCCGCCCTCACCTCAGCCCTGCTGCCCACTGACGTTGCTCCCTTCATGCGCGGAACCGAGTGGGGCGAGGGCCAGGCCCGCTTGACCCCACGGCCTCCGAGGAGGGGTCGGGTTGCACCTCCTCTTCACAGGTAAAAGGTGAAACTCAGGCAGTGTGTGATTCTGTGCTTCCCGTGGGGCAAAAGAATTATAAACAGGTCCCAAAGCCCTATTGCCTTAAAAAAAAAATGGAGATACTTTGCATAATGTCAAAAGGTCCTTAAGCATATTTAAATGTTTTTTAAAGCCTTCCTAATAGGTTTGAAATCTAGACATTAAACAGTTGGTTTTAAATGTAGAAAATATAAACAGCTTCAAAGTTTTAAAAAAATTACACCAGCACGTTATAAAAGATAATTGTTTTAAAATGGTCAAGTATAACTAATTAAGAGGAGAATCTAGTGCACCCCCCATAGTGATAGAACAGTAGTTTTAAAATAGGCAAAGAGGAAACAGGTAAAATACTATTGTAGTCAGAGTTTACAAGAGAAAAGGTTTAACACAGGATACATAATTTATAGGGTTATTTTATATTCACCCAAAGAGTCAAATGCAGCAGAGCATGAGAGCTGTCCACATACTAGAGACCCAAAGAATCTAGCTGAGGGCCTGACTCCAGCTGAGTCCAGACATAGAGCCCGTAACAGTGTCCTCTACAAGTCTACTGGAGACCTAGAACTCACAACCATGTCTCATGCAAGTCTGTTTCACAGGCCCAAAGGTGGAAGCTAGAAAGTCTGCACCAGTGGGATGAAGGATCTGTTCCAGCAGGCTGAGGGATCTGCACTAGAGCCAGGAAGCAACGCTCAAGGTAAGGACCAGAGCTCCCCCAAAGAGAACCACAGCCATCCCCAGTGACAGTGAGGACTCCAGCTCCTCTGACCACGAGGATCAGAATAGCTGAGTTCGTATTAGGAGAGCCATAGTGACAAGCTTCTCCAGGAGAATCGGTAGCACAACATCATCCCCTCCAGTTACGCTGTTGGCAGTAATATCTGAAGAGTCTCCCACACCCAGTACCGCACTGATTCAGTTCATCTGGGTTTTACAAGTTGACCATTAGTTAATATACCACAAATACAACAGAAAAGTCAATCTTATTAATATCAAACAACATGAAAAAACCAGGAATGATAAAAAAGACAATATGAGAGAAAAACAATAGTGAAAGAATGTTGAGAAATTGTCTATGAAATATTTTATTACTTGGGGAGATGTTTGACTCCTGAGAAGTTTTTAAATATGCAATTGAAGTGGACCCTTGAAAAATGTGGGGTTTAGGGGCCCTCAGCCCCACTGCAGTCAAAACTCCATATATACCCTATCCCCAAACATATACAATGAAAATTGAACCCAGGGCTTTCATGCTGAACTCATCTCCCCTGCCCACTTTTTTAAAATTTTGAGACAGGGTCTCACTAAATTGCTAACTTAACCAATCTGGGCTTAAACTCAGCCTCCCAGGAAGATGGGATTGTAACTGTGGGCCACCATGCCTATCTAAAACTCCATGTGCAACTTTTTTTTTTTTTTAAGCGGTACTGGGGATCAAACTCATGACCGCGTGCTTGCAAGGAAGGTACTTATGCCGGCTGAGCTAAATCTCCAGCCCCACCATATGCAACTTTTAACTTCACAATAGCAACAGGAGGTGCTGTGAAATTATTGTAACAGTACTATGTGTACTACAGATATATTTATGCAGTTTAATTTAATATGGCTTCTTTTACATTTTTCAAGACTTCAGATGACAAAATGTAATGGTCTATAAATGTTAGGATGGGTAAGGCTTTAGTTTTTTTTTTTTTTTTTTTTTTTTTTTGCTTTTTTCCAGTACCGGGGATCGAACTCACAATCTTGCGCTTGCCAGGCAAGCGCTTATGCTGCTGAGCTAAATCCCCAGCTCCGGCTTTAGGTTTTTTAAATTAATAGATTTGTGTATTTTCACTGGTAGTATATTAATAGACTATTATACACATTTATTTTATACATTCAAGATATACCTTTGTAAAATTTTTTCACTACAGACTATGCTGTTCATCTGCCAATTTTTTCCAAATTGTTGCATATCTCAAAAAAAAAAAAAAAACTGTGTAGAAGTGGACCTGTGCAGTTCAAACCTGTTTTCTTCAAGAGTCAACTGTACTATCACAATACAGATATTTTAGAATGCATCCGAAAACCGTACAAGCATGAAGAGATAAGACCAGTGACTCTGAGTATGGTCAAGGGCCTCAGAAACCCTGTTGGTGATTAACAAGGTCAAAATTACTTTTATAATAATAGAATGTTTTACACTTGTATTCTTTCATGGTATAGGACCAAAATTTTCAGTGTCAAAACATAACGTGATATATCACAATGGATTGAGTTATAACAGATAGAACTCTTCTGTGTATTGAATTTGAAATCCATCTTTGCCATATGTGACTGTAAAATGTTTGCAGAACTGTCTTCTCTATCAGCTGATATTCCAAGGCATAAGATTATCAATATAAATGATCCTATATAGTTGAGATCAGTGTATTCATTCACCAGTAATCCTATCTAAACAGTCTTAACTTATGGTCTGGATTCTTTTTAGAATGGGTGTCTCAGGTTTTTTCTAATCATTATTTTGGGCATTCTAATCTGGTTGCTTCTTGACTATCAATTTCCAGTGCCATGGGCTTGTAAACATTTATATCATACTCCTACTGGTTTGAGTGCACCAAATTTACTTCTTACTAAATCATTCATCGAGGCAACAATCCAAGGTTTTACTTACATAGTTATTTGTAAAATATTGCACAATTTAAAATCTATTAGTGCCATCTACTTCATGTCTATGAATTTTGAATTTCTGTTGTTGCTTTGTCCGTACATTGTTGTGCGGGAAGGACGAGTTGTGTAAGTTCACTTTGTAATTTAATTGAAAATCACACCTGCATAAAGTGTACAGAGGCAATTTTCCATACTACATAAAACACAGGCTTATTTGACTATTGCCTTTATGTTTGAGGCAGTAATAGAATGACTAGAAAGGAAAAATAAGTTTGTTATTGAATGATTATTTTCTTTTGGTTATTTATTTCTTACTTTGATTTAAAATCATTTAATATCAGATACTTCCACTAAATCTCATAATTAGAAAAATAAAATTTTAAGTGATCACTATCAGAATTAGAATGTTTTGGAGTCTTGATTGGAAATAAAACTATAGTACAGAAATGTTTTACTCTAAACTATGTGCTTTCAAACAAAATAGTCTAAGCAATGCAAAATAAGTTTATAATGCACATTTGTTGGGCGTAGACAGAATGGACAAGAATGAGGGTATAAAAGTAGCTGGCTGTAGTGGTGTGCACCTGTATGGAGAGGAAGCTATTTGACTTCTTTCCTTCAAAATATTTACAAAATGGAGTTTTGAAAGTTTGAAATGTAACTTGAGGTTTTCTTAGTTTTGTTTTTAAGCCCTTTCAGTGGTATACTTATGTCTATATCTATAATTGTGTATTTTTCTTGATATTTGCATGTTGAGTTGTAGGGTGGAAAGTAATAGGAGAGAAAGGTCATTTAAATATCATTTACTGGATATTTAGAATGAGTTCACTTACCTGAGACCATATATCAAGTTCGTAGCACCGTCAGGTATAGCAATGTGGCCACCTTTGTTTGTGGCCATGCTCTTACCAGGACCTTTACTTGCTACCTGATTAATTTTAAGATAGGTTTTGGCTAAATGGTGCTAAACAAAACTAAACAAAAGCATATGTAAGGTCTCAATACTTTGTTAATTCAATAAATAGAAATTATTTTAGCCCCTGTAAAAATCAAAAAGAAAGTTAAACACTTCCAGCATACAATGGCACAGGGTAAATGTCTCCATTCTAAATGGGAGGAACCAATAGGCCAAAATACAGCAGGGCAAACCTCCCAACTACATGTCCAGCACACAGGTGTGTTGCCACCATAACCAATTGTCCTGGCCCATAAAAATTAATGTGGAGTTGAAGAATTTCAGCCAGAGTTTCCATCACCATCTTAAACTTCAAGAAAATGGTCAAATATTTCAGCAATACAAAATCCCTTTGCTGGAGTTAGGAGAAACTATTCCTGCAATAAGGAAAAGTATGTTTTATCTAGTAAATACATGAACTCCAAAAGGCAATATTATCTCCTGCCCTGTTGGATTCTCTTTTGTTCTAAAGGAGACTGGTTTCTGAAAATCACGTTGATGACATTTGGTTTTCCACTAGCTTCTGCTTCCTATCTATTCAATTTACACAATATGGAAATATCTTAAAACATAGGATTCTAACACAGGAAATTGGATACATATTCATTCTTAATGTAAACTTTAGTTCCATAAAACTTTAAGCTAAGATAGAAGAATTTTTGAAAAATCCATCACTATTGGTATATAACCTTGTACACTCAGTGACTTCTGGCTTCTGTGGCTTTGACAAACCCCACTGGCTTGTAGGATTCCTTATCATGCTGTGTATCTTGCCAGGCATGGTGTCAGATGCTTAGTTTATGACAAGAGGAAGGCTGCAGATCATTTTGCATGAATAAGTCCCTTATAGCTAATGAAACTGATATGTTTCCATCCATTCCGGGTAAATGAACATTATGCTGGCAAACAGATTCACCATTTACTAGCTTTGTGCAAAATTATAAAGATAAAAGCAGAAACACTAGCATGTTGTGCTTGGCTTTTTGAGTGACTTTCTCGCCATAATATTAAATGGACAGTACTTAGTGGATTTGAAATGCACCTCTTGCTGATTTACAAGAAATATGCTCAATTAACATTCTAAATTATTAAAAGTACAAAGAAAACACTAAGCACGTATTTATAGCAATACTATGAAATCTGCAATAATTGTTTTGACTGTTGCCTTTTGCTCCTTAGTGCAAATTTTCTGCATTATAATTACTGTATTGCTTTGCATTTCATGTTTTTTACACCTGACTTGAGAGTTAAGTACTCGCCCACTAAGTATTGCAATCATATCTTTCTCTTATTGTACATGCAGTGTAATAACATACAGGTTTTTTTTTTTCTACTAGGGATCAAACTCATGACCTCGTGCATTCCAGGCAGGCACTTATGCCATTGAGTTATATCTCCAGCCCCTAACATACAGTTTTGGTGCTTTCTAATACTCCTTTTTTTCTTTAATAAAGCATATTTATTTGAATTTAAAAAAGTGAAACCATGTACAGATTAAAGTGTTATGGAAAATAGTGACAAATGTTCTTTATTTTGCCCATCGCAGCCCTTTGTACCACCAGTAAGTACACTTGGAAGTACTCCTAAAATTTTAATCATGAGACCTCTTGCTGCTCTGGACAAAGCTTATGTTAGTGACTATCATGCTATTTCTGACAAACACCAAAAATAGGTAAAAGTCTTGTATTCAAAGCAATGGAATACATGTTCAGATAGTAGTATAGTAAGAGTGAAGAACTCAGCTATCCACGAGGAGGTTGCTACACTAAACCAGAGTTTCCTTCATTTACATAACCATTCTTAGCAGTATTCGACGATTATTTCAAACTTCAAATTTGGAAGACTTGTTCTTCAGATATATCCTGTTTGTGAGCTGTACTTTAAAAAGTGCTTTACATACAGTTTTAAGGAAACTAAAAGCCCTGTAAATAAAATTTTCTGTTTTCTGTAATAAGGCATGCTTAAGTGCATGCGCATGTGCATAAACACACACACACACATACACAAATGTTTAGCATTAGTTACTATAAATTAAATAATCAAATTGATGGTCTAACTTTGCAGTCTTTATGAGATTTTTCAATTATATGTGTTGAAAAACTGGAATGTTTTCTGTTCTTAAGTGCCTAGTATTTTGTGCTCCATAGAAATTTAAGTAAAGATAGCACAGGAAATGGGCTATGTATTCGTTATTAACATAAATGTCAGGTTCAAAATCTTTAAGCAAATATGGAAGAATTATACTAATTATTCTTTCCATGAATGAGGATTCTGAATTGTGTAAATGAATCCTGTCTTCCCAGAATAGATGATTAAATGTACCAAAAGGAAGGTCACATGTAGCAATCACCTGGCTCGTTTTCAATGCTAAGATGCTGAGGGCTCTGGTTCTGTTACTGGAGAGGGCCTCAGACTTGAGTTCTATCAGCACGGGCCAGAGTGCCACCACTCTGCATCACATTTCCTAAGACTGATCTCATCAAAATGGAAAAGTGGGCTGGAGCCCTGGGGAAGAGTAGTCCCAGATTTCAAACCTACTCCACTGATTCTAATAAAGAATCAGTTGGGCAATTTACAGGTAAATCATAGAACAAATAAAAACTACATTTTAATGAAACAATTTGATATTTTTCCTTGTTTGTTAGCTTGTTGCTGTTAAGGTAGAGATTTTCAAAATTATTATACTTTGGGGGCCAGAAAAGGAGGACCAAAAAAAAGGAGGGAAGGAAAAGATAATGTTTGCATGACCCACATCAGTGCAAGCTTCCTTCAACACTATGAGAAGGGTGCAGAGACTGAATGAGAATCATTTAATGACCATGAAATTGTTTTTAGGGTAAACATGGCTCAGGATGAACTTTTTTTGATTAAGAATATAGTTCACTTTTCCTGTGATTGTAATAGTTAATTAATAGGTGTTCAGGCATGTTCATGTGTGAATGAATATTATTCTCTTTGATTTGAGAAAATGCCAATAAAAATTCCAAAGTACCTGCTCTTTTGAGGGTGCATAGAACTGAAGTAAATGCATGGCCTTGACTTCTGCATTACATACTAATTTCTAATTTAAAAATTTTAAAATATTCATTGCCATGTAATTAATGGCTTGGATGCTAAGAGGCATCAAATTATGGCGTGATGCAAGTTGTCTTGATAGTGTTGAATTATACATTTACTTAAAGCTGAAGTAAAGTAATCCCACAGAGTTTGTTAAAATATTTACATTGCCAATTAGTGTAATGGGGATACTAGACTCTATGAGGTAGCTTTAAAAAGCAGAAAAAAACAGCTAAGTAAATGTAATAAACAAAAACCAAAATATACCTTTGTATATAGATTTCAATATATTGTTTTCTACTCAAGTCTACAAAGTATGTGTTCTTTTTTTTAAACCTTTGAATATTTGGTGTATAGTGCTTAAAAATGTACACAGAAACATCTTTTAAGTGAAGAAAATCAGAGCAAATAATTTTAGCCTCAAGTACATATTATATATGTACTTAGTCAATTAAGAAATAGAAGTTGTTGATATGTCATTGTTTGATTGCCTTTACAAATTTTGGGGGGAAGTATACACAAAATTTATTATCTTTATTTTTAAGCTGACACTTTGGTGTTACTAGGTTCACTGCTAGTGTTGTCTGCTATCACTGCTGTCCATCTATAGTACGTTTTCCAGCCTATAAAACCAAAGTTCTGTATTCAATAGACAGTAAGTCCCATTCTCTTTTCCACCCTAGCCCTTGGCAATCACAGTTCTACTTTCCACATCTATGAGTTTGACCACTCTAGATGTCTCACAAAAGTAGTATATATTTTATTTGTTCTTTTGTGACTGGTTTATTTTATTTAGCATAATGTCCTCAAAGTCTGTGCATGTTGTAGCATATATTAGAATTTCCTTCCTTTTTAGTCCTAAAGGATATTCTATTGTACATATGAGTTCAAATGCAAAAACAAAATCCCCATTCTGTTTATACATTCATCCATCCATAAACACTTGGATCACTTCCATTTTTTAACTGTGGTGAACAGTGCTTCTTTATACCTGAATTTCCAGTTATTTCCTCCAGGCCTCACTTTTAGTTCTTCTGGATATGTATCTATGGGTGGAATTCTTGGATGAAATGGTAATTCTATTTTTAAAGTTTTGAAGAACCATAGTACTTTTTAAAATGGTGACCATGCCATTTTACATTCACAAAAACAGAGCACATGAATTCTAATTTCTCTTATTTCTTCTTTAACACTTGTTAGTTAATTAATCCCTTTGTTTGTTTTCTTGGTGCTAGGGGTAGAACTGAGGGCCTTGTACATGCCAGGCTTATATATCCCAAGCCATTTTTTAAATTTCATTTTTATAACAGCTATTCTCTTGAGGGTGAAGTGCAGTTGATTGCTATTCAATAAATAGGTTTTCTTCTGCATTGAGAGGAAACTTTGCAGATATTCCAAAATATCTTCATATTTACTTATTTCTGAATCTGAAAATCTATATGATGTGGCAGTCATTTATGGCTGTTAAGACAATACATATTATTGATAATTAATAGCATTTGTATAATTCTTGTCACATATGTTCAATCCTTAAATCTATTTAAAGTCAATATTATTATCCTCATATTCTGCAAGAGAAACTGAACTTGAAGGTTTAAATCTGGGTCGTTTGGCTCTAAATGCTAAATCAGTAGGCTATTAAGACTGATTTAAAATGATTGGATTGGTTAACATGAAATACACATTAAGGAATGGTGGGCAGGCATGTCTTAGTTTTTATGGTCATGTTGGGAGTAAAAAGTGGTTTAAAATATGGATCCTAACAATAAATCTAAATTCAAATGAAGGAGCTTTGGCTTCAGAAGTTGGGGAGATTTTTAAAACATAAGAACCCTGAAATGGAACTGAAGTAAAACTAGATACAAATGTAACCATTTCACTATTTTTCTGACAATGACTTTTTGCCTTCCTAGGAATTTACTACCAATACAACAAGATTTACTGGGTGATATGGAAATAGTCTCGAGAGTCTAGTATGTTTAAAGGCTGGTCTCCAGAGTGGTACTACTGGAACTTGGTGGCACCTTAAAGAGGTGGGACCTATTTGGAGCAAGGTAGATTATTGAGGGTGTGTGTCTTAATTAATTTTCTTGTTGCTGAAACAAAATACCTGACACCACAAGTTAAGCAAGGAAAGGTTTATTTCAGTTTACTGTAGAGTTTCAGTCCATAGTCAGCAGGAAAACCAGCTAAGTAAATGTAATGCAAAAACAAAACTCAAAATATATGTTGTATGTATTCCAGGCTCAAAATTTTTTTTTCTACTCATGCCCACAAAGAATGTTTTGTTTTGCACCTTTGAGCATTTGGACAGTGGTGCTTAGTTCCAACTCAGGGCATCACGGTAGAGGAGCATACTACAGGAAAAATAGTTTATGGCATGAGAGGCAGAAGGCATCAAGCAGCAAGCCTTCCTTTCCTTTTTATTACATTCAGACTACCACCCTTTTGGTTTATGCCATTTACATCCAGGGTAGCATTTTTGTCTTCAGTGAATGCCTTCAGCCCAGCACCATGCTAATTCAATCAGTGGGCTTATCATTATTACATACCCTTGACCCAGTATAGCACCCGTGATCCAGTCACCTCCCAGAAGCCACACCTATGAGCACATGAGAGTGTGTCAGAGTCTAATAAATCATTGCAGCTATAAAATTATTGGACACAATTCATTTGAAAATAAACATTTGATAATGCTTTCCATTCTGATAATGCAATCTTAAAAATCATTTCAAAACCTGTATTCTAAAATGCACTAGACAATAAAAAATGTGATCAGTGTTTATCATTCATTTTTTCATTCTCTGATAGTTGACACTTAGAGAACTTTTAAATATGTACAACAATTTAGTAACACACCAATTCAATGAATTAAATCATTTAGAGTAAGGAAACATAATATGTTGAGTTCAGAAATGAGACTAAAGTAGAAGCATAAACAGAAATAATATAGAAAACAATATGAAAGTAAGTTTTAGAATAATCTAATATAACCAGATTCTCCTAATAAAAATATTTTCTTCATAGGTTCCATTTCCAAGTATTTCTTAATTGACATTGAAAGTGTTCAGGATGTGCTATCTCAAAATATGCTGTGTTGGTATATTGATTATTTCAAACTGACATCACATGAAGAACTAGAACTTCAGATAGGGTTATTTGAATCTTGTTTTCTACATATAGCAAGCCAAAAATATGGTTGGGGGAGGGGCATCCTTCCCATGCTAAGGCTGAAAAATAGCTCTGGTCACCAGAAACTGGCATTTGAGGCTGTGGTGAACTCAAATAAACTTGTTGAAGTAACCTGTATCTTTCACTGGTTTTTAACCACCCTTCTTATATCTGTAACCATAGAATTTATCATAGTTCAGAGATCCATTCATTCTGGCATTCCTTCACAAATTTATTGTTCCTTGTGTAAAGAATATAAAGAGGTGCTTTGATCATTTCTTTGGGTTTCATTCTCTTGTTGTGCTCCCTGTGCACAGCCATATGCATTCCTTCTATATTAAATGGCTACCTAGATCCAGCCCAAAAAACTCACCTAAAAGGGAAGGGGAAAGTTTGGTGATCTTTTCCTCTTTTACAACATTAAAATGTTTGGTGATTTTAATTCACACATTCAGCAAGACTGCTAAATATAAGTTTATAGCCAAATTAGCAGCACTGTACTCTATCTACAGGTGTATCACTTCATCAATTAGATTCTAAAGAAGATTGTGAGTTAAGTGATACGAAATATCAGGAATGGAGCCTAATTTGAAAGTCTTTAAATGAAAAGAGAGATAGTATTGCTTCTGATGAGTGTGCTATTTCCACTGTGCTTCATACTAATCTGGACAAGTACCTCAGCACATGTGATGTGATGGAGCTGTGCATGGAAATCCTATTCCAGGCCCAAACTGGAAATTAAGCTACAAATATTGATCACTTCCCAGGAACTAACCTTGGTTAACTGAGACTCCTGAGAGTTAGTGATCTGCAAGATTTATACCTGATCACAAAGATCTTAAAAGGACAGTTTTATTGAAGCATTTCCTTAAAGCAATTTAGTAAAGGCTAACTTTATATCAGAAAAGGAATATAAGAATATCAGAAAAGGAATGTGTTGCCCTCACCTGTACCAGATGTCTCTAAAATAACATATACATACATACAAATAAAAGTAATGAAAAAATTTTTGTTTATTAAATGAAATCACTCCTCCCCCACAAATACTGGGAAGATTCCTATTTTACCCAAGGTCCCTTATAATTTTAGAAGAACTGGGTGGTAAAGAAAAAAATAATAGCTAAGGGATACTCTCTTAAATAGTTAATGACAAAAAATAAGAGGGGTAACAATATAAGAAAGTTTATTTTCCCAGTTTGTAGATATCAAATCAAAAGAAATAAGCCAGTAGAAAATAAGGAATTGAAGACCATATGCTAATCTATCTTAGAAAAATAAATATTTATACTACATATTAAGCATACGTGATATGCCCTGTGCTACTGATTTTCTGTAACTTTTCTCAGAATAACTCAAAGGCACATGAACCCTTCTTTTTCTCTCTTCCCATAATACCTTTACCACAGCTCTAATCCCATTGAATTAAACCTTTTGTTTAGTTGTTTTACCAAAAGTAGAGACCAGTATTTATTTGTGTCCTGGGTGATTTAACCCAGGCTAGCAGTTCTGCATGGTGAATAAATAAATGCCTAGATAAGAAGATAGGAAAAAGGAAAAAGCAAGGGTATGAATTCAGGAAAAGGCTCATGGTGCTGGTTCATGGACACATGGGTTGCTAGCGGTCTACAAAGGCTGTATTAATCTTCAGAGACACCAGGAAACAAGATGCAGAGAGTGAATATCTGGTAAAGGGCTTTGAGTGGAGCGATGAATGTTAAGTGTCAGTGGGCCACTCCAGGAAGTCGTTCTAAACTGAGAGAGTATATGGTACACACATGCTTGTGGGGCAGGGTCTCTTGGAGAAGGGAAGGGATTTGTAACAAAGGGAGGGTAAAAATAATGTAACTGTCCATGAGGAAATGTGAGGGAACAGTAACTGGATTTAAAACTGGCAAAACCTTTTCTCCTGTAATGCTTGCCATTTCAAGAACGGAATTAGAAATTCCATGATGAGTAGATTGCATATGGCTGGGAACTGCCAAGGTCAAGGTTGAAGGTGCAGAAAGTGCAGAGAGGAAGTTTAGAGTGATGATAAGAATCCTGGGGAATTCTGAGTCATGGTACCCAGTCTGGGCAGATGAGGAGCGAGAAAATCAAGCAAGGTGGACCCAGATTTCTTTCCCTTTCTTTATTTAGTACCGGGGATTGAACTCGTGACCTCGTGCTTGCAGGGAAAGTGCTTATGCAGCTGAGCTAAATCTCTGGCCTTCCCTTTCTTTTTGATTTAGTTTATTTTTCCCTGTTAGACCAGTGCTAGTAACTGCCAGTCCTGTGCTTTTTTTCTAGAAGTGGTCTGAACCTCCTCAAACATTAGCTGATTAATCTTTGGCTGGTGTTTTATCAGCTTTGATCACAGAAACTGCTGCTGGGATCCGAACTAGAGGCTATGCAGAGGTGGGACAAATGGAGCAGCAAGAGGGAGACTGACTCAGAATGTGTGTGGCCAACAGCCACACCATCATCAAATCACTGTCACCTGGCTCTTGAGAGTGATCTGTGATCCCCAGTTTCCTTTTGTGTAAATTTGAAAAAAAATTGTACTGAGGGTATTTCTGGCCTCCCTAGGTGAAGAGCTACAAAGAAAAAGTGGAAAAACTATAAAGTTCAAATAAGACTTTACATCCAAGTCTATTGTTATCCTCACTAAGGAATGCAAACTGAAACCCTATGTGGTGGCGCACTCCTGCAATCCCAGCATTCTGAAGGCTGAGGCAGGAGGATTGTTGCAAGTTTGAGACAAACCTGAGCTACAAAGTGAGCCCAGTGCCAATCTGAACTGCACAGTGAGACCCTGTCTTGAAGGAAAAAAAAATAGGGCAGACTAACCATTTATCACATGGCTACATCTGTTGGAGGTCTTGGCCATCCAACATAAGTGACTCATACACATTGACGTTAAAATGGGATATACATTTGTCTAGGGTGGAATATTATTACTTACATAGCTGTGATTGTGAACTGTTTTCCTAATTCTTAATGTTAGGTTTTCAGTGCAATAAGAGAAAAAATATAAAAAGTAGTCTTTATTCCGAGGATGTGGAGAGAAAACCATGACTCTAGGCAGCCTGGCTTTCTCTGACCGGGGTGGTTCTGAGGGCAGCTCTTGGTGATGCATGAGGAGCTGATTGGAACCCTCTGCACACACAAATAGGAAGGGGAGTTGCAGTTAGGGCTGAGGAAGAAGCAGGAAGTGGGAGGCATGTCCGTTTTTGGCCTTTTGTGACGTTAGACCACTGCCATGACTTAAACCACCGCCATGACCATACAGTAATTTATTTTAGGGCAAAAACTCTTTCATTCCCATGTTTTTATTGTTAGGAAAGGGACGAAATCTCTCTCTTACTACTTCCTGCTGAAGGAGGGGCACCATATTGGGGTTTAGGAAGGGATGATGGTTGATGCCCATGTAGAAGCTGGTACCAGGTGTTTTAGCCAGGACAACTCCATCATAGGTAAATGCCCACATCTTAGAGTGGAAAAACAAAGAGACAAGGTGTTATGAGGAGGCAGGCCACTATCATATTTAAGGACCCAGAGGAAGTAGAAGGAAAGGTGCCTTTGATTTAAATGTGCTGTTTTATCAGGACCATGGTGAGGTAGAATTCTGAAAAATAAGTGTGGGGTTAGGGGGAATGAAGTTATGAGAGGTGATTATTTCTCCATCTGAAAGGGTAAAATTTAAAAGTGTAGGTAGTTAGGGCTTGTCTCTGGTCCAGGAGTTGAGCTGGAAAGAATAAGAGGGTGCGGAGGGCCCTCACTATAAGGGAGATAAGAGCTTAGACCCTCAGGGATCTCACCTTTGACTAAACAGCTGAGGGTGGAGAGAACTCATGAAGACAATTTTACACATGATGTGGGAGTCTTTAGGAAAGACTGTCAGGAGTCCTGCTGTAAAAAGATAATTAATAGAACGTAAGGAATTAAAAACCAAATTGTATAACAAAACATGACAGCCTGAGTGTTGTGGCTGTGAGGCCTTGGTGAGATGGAGACGGGTAGGTGACAGAAGATGGGATGACCACTCAGGATAGTTAGATTCAGGATTTGGAGGACACCGCTTAGCTTGAGTGATGTGAAACCAGGAGGGAAGTCCAGCAACTTTGACCTCTGTTGGGGTTGCCAAGAAGATCAGGTAGGGGCTGCTCTGCCATGGTTGAAGGCCTTGGGATGATGTTTTGTAACAGGACTATAGTAACTGCATCAGCAGTTTACCTGGTTGTGGGAAAGGCTTTTATCCATCCTGAAAAAGCACAAACAAAGGTGAGAAGATATTTAGAATTTTGTGGTGGGGTATGTGTGTAAAATCTGTCTGTCAGTCCTGACCAGGGGTTTGTCCACGAAATTGATGAATAGGAAAGGAAGGGGGTTGGTATGTGTCCCTGAGGAGAGGTTTTACTATAGAGATAACAGATGTAAGTTGTTGAGACCTCAAAGTGTCTGGGTCAGTCTACATAAACACAAAGGAATCCTGACAATTAGGGTGTGGGGAGATGGTAAAAAAAAGCATTTTTAAGATTTACAACTGTAAAGTGAGTGGTGGAGGGAGGGATATGAGAGAGCCTGGTATAAGGGTTTGGCACTACTGGGTGGATTGGGGTAACAGTGTTATTGATTATTCTGAGGTCTTGCACTAGACAATAATAGCCATCAGGCTTAAGTACCGGGAGAACAGGAATATCATAGGATGAATGAGTAGGTTTAAGAAAACCATTATCTAAAAGGTGCTTGATTATAGGCTTAAGTCCTTGTAAGTGTTTGGGAGCTATGGGATATTGGGGAATGCAAGGAAAAACTGAAGGATCCCTAAATTGAATTAAAATAAGCATGGCATGGGTAGTACAGGTGGGATTAGAGGTATCTCAAACTATGGAATCAACCAAGGAAGAAGATATCTACCTAAAGGGGATGTGGGACATATTGGAATTATTAGGAAGCTATGGGTAAAGAAGAGAGTTTGGAACCTGCATGGAATAGGCCCTGTCTGCAAAGGCTGTATAGGTTGGCCATCAACATCACAATAGAGACTGAGGACTTAATACAAGGGCCTGAAAACTCAGGAAGAACACTATATATGGCCTCTGTGTCTACAAGTACAGAGAATGTCTTACCTGAGACCTCCAGTGGGACTTGGGGCTCTGAGAAAGATACCTTAATGGGGGACTGTGGACCCTGAGCCCCATTGGTCTTCAGCAACAAGTCTGAGTAGATCGTCAGTAATGAATCTGGCAGTAATGAAATCTCCTGTGAGGGCAAAGTGTTAAAGGATGGCTTATCCACTCTCTGGCAGCTAGGAGAGTTACTCTTTTAATGGCCCTTGAGATTGCAATTGGGTTGGGGCACTTTCTTGCCCAGTGTCCTTTTTGCTGCACTTGAAGCATGGTCCAGGAGGGGCTCGGGCAGCTCTGCCTTGTTTTGGCTTTCCTGTCTTGGGAGCCCGAAGTGTCACTGCTAAGAGATCAGATTGTTATTTTTTCTTTTAATTTTTATCTTTGTTGTTGAGAACATGAAAAGCCACATTAAAGTCTCCCTGTGGGGTTTGAGGGCCAAGTTTAGCCTTTTGTCTTGGGATCTGGCCCACAGAGGAAGGTATCTGTCTCTTCCACAGTCACATCTGGTTTTTATCTTGGGTAGGTGCACAGCTTTGTCTAAAGGAGACAAAGGCAAACAATCAATTAAGTATGCAGGAGTCAAATAAGAGAATCAACAGGGTATTTATGAGTATAATTTTAATAATGGCTTCCCATAAGGAGGGTAAGAATAAGGTCTAGAGAATTTTAGAAATTAACATATCATTGATTTGTCATACACACATTTAGGTTTTACAATTGAATAAGTATCTCTTGTGCTGTTAGAATGTCTAATGCCATCTGATTTTGAGGATGGTCTGTTTTATTAATTTTACCTTTTTATTTAGGAGAGAGAAAGATCAGCTACGGTATCATTTAAGTATAGTTAATTATGGCTCCAATATGTATTCATATAACCTTTTTATGAAAAAGATCTGGTGGATCTCAGCAAAAGGAATTTATAATTATCTCTTAATTTTAGTTGTTGAACATCTAGAAGATTGATAACAGTACAGTGTAGTAGAGGCAGTAAGCTTAATATAAAACATTAAATGGAAATATTATTTTACATTAACCATTGGGTGTTTTTAATATTTGAGCACTGAAGAAATTTGTGACATTGTTTAGACTGCTTGGTATTTAAACATCTCTAAGTATAACATATAGGTTATATACATACATTACATAAATATTCGTTTAAAAATTATTTGTGTTGTTCTGACCTGAATCTCCTGGCTGGAGCACAAGGAAAAAGGGAGACATCTGGATCTGAAAGAAAACACTTGTAAACAATCTTAATTTTACATTTGAGAGCATGAATATATAATCAGATCAGCAACAATGAATTGTCTCAGTCATATGAAGTTTAGTTGGGATGTCTCCCATAAGCCTATGGAGATTATTGGGGCCTCTGATTAATGAACAAAAGCTGGTGTAAGTTACTAGATGGCCACTTTCTTATTCATCAGTTGAAGTCCTGTCCAATGTCTCCTCACCCCAAGGGATTTTGTTTAACCAGTTTTAACATTTTAACCAGCTGGAAAACTAGGTGGAAGCATGCTTTTTAAATGTATAACCCAAATAAACTTTGATTAAATGATCTGAAAGTATAAAAGAGGATGAAAAAAATTGTTGAGCTCAAATAAAAGGAACAGCTATTTACAGAGCAGGCAAAGGGACAAATGCGGATAAATGATCTGTACAGTAAACAGTCAACAGATATATAGACTGACAAACATGTTATAAAATCAGAGTACACTCAAATATATTTGGCCAATTTGAGCTATAAAAAATAGACTTATGAACCATTTTGTAGATTAATTAATAGAGATCTCTTAAAATAAGAATAGCAGAAAAGGAACTGAATTTATGGCTAACCTGAGAAAGGTCAGAGAGGGAGAAAGGGACATGATTACCATTACGGTGTATTGTGAGCCAGTGGGAAAATGGCGGCGAGGCAGGAGTAGGACACAAAGAACCATCTGACTGAATAGACTGCTCGGGTGGGGGGATTGAGAAGTTGGGAGACTGGGGAGAGAGACTAAGGGAAGGATTAGAGGCCACTGTGGGGGAGGAAGGAGGAGAAGGTGGTACAGCGGGTGTGGAAACCTTTGGCTGAGAAGGCTGCGGGGCTTGGTCTGCAAGATATAGGGGAGAGTTTCTGGTGGAGCAGAGCAAGCCAGAGGTATTTGGGCTGAAATAAGACAGAGTGAGAGAAAGGCACATCCTTGGAACAAAGGCCTAAAAAATGATAGGTTTTTGTCAACTTGCTGTCATTATGAGGAATGCATATTTTTTTTTTTTTAGCCACCTTGAGGCCAAGAGCACCAAGGTTATGAACCAGGCACTCCAGAGGTGTATTTTTTTTTGGGGGGGCTGGAAATGGCCCCCAGCATCGAATTATAAGTGAGCTGAGAGAACAGCTTCGCCTTGGGATGTAAGAGCTTTAGCTCTCCCCCAAGGAACGTGGAAGCCATCTTGAGTCACATCTATCAAAAAACTTGTCACCCGTTTTTATTGTGTAACACGTAAAGTCCCAACAACCATTCTCCTGGCAGTCACCGGAAGAGTTTGGAGTGGGGTCCCAGGGAACAAAATTAACAGTTTTGCCTCAGGCTGTATGGCCTAAGGATAGTAGAAACTGGTATCTTTGTCCCAGGACGGTAAGGATAGGTTTTTCTGACCACAAGCTTGCAGATTCTAGGAACAGAAACTGAAAACCTCTCTGTGGTAGCTCACCTTTGATGAGTGAGGAAGGTCTCAGTTGCATGCAGATTAGCGGCAGCAAGTTAACATTCTCACAGCAGAAAATGGTGGTTCACAGGCAGTGTCAGCTCCAACTTGGAAGCTAACTTACTCTGCCATCCAAGTTCCACAGCTTTCGGCGCAATACGAGAGAAAATATAATATAAAAAGTAGTCTTTATTCTGAGGATATGGAGAGAAACCCATGACTCTAGGGAGCCTGGCTTTCTCTGACCAGGGTGGTGCTTAGGGCAGGCCTTGGAGCTGCACAAGGAGCTGATTGGAACCCGCTGCACATACAAACAGGAAGAGGAGTTGCAGTTAGAGCTGAGGAAGAAGGAGGAAGTGTGGTAGGCATTTCCGATTTGGCCTTTTGCCATGTTAGACCACTGCCATGACTGTTAAACCACTGCCATGACCATACAGTAATTTATTTTAGGGCAAAAACTCTTTCACTTACGTACTTTTAACTCATGTACTTTGCCTCAGTCTTTCTGGAGTTAACCTTAAGAAACTTACACTTGACACTTTGAACATGCATATCAAGCCCACTTTTATTCAAAACCATTTTTAATGCTACTGTAGCAGCTGTCTGATTCCAAGTAGCAAACAAGCATCTGAGAAAGGCAAAATAAATCTGATCAGAAGCCAGATATTTTCCTTTAACAGTTCACCCTATGAAACTGTTATGTTTAGATTTTTTTCTTCATAATTTTTATTGGTTTTTTTCAAACTTGTTTTTGTCAGGATATTTGTGATAACTTAATAAAATTGCATTTCTGAAACTGTTCTCTAAGACAATACAAATGTAAAATATTCTTATACATCATAGTTTATCTAGAAGAAATACTAAAAGATTTCTTTAGTGGAAACTTGAGGTATTTTGTTCCACACCAGTTTGGGGGTGAAGAGAGTTCTTTTCTTTGTAAAATTCTTAGATAAGTTGCAAAGTATGGTGGAAAACTTGCTAATTATTAATCTAGCCATTCATGGGCTATTCTTTGTGCTATCTTAAGAAATCTTTCTATATCCCACAGTCCTAAAAATATTATTCTACATGTTCTAAAAGTGTTTTTTTATTTTATAATTGACATTTGGAATTGATTATTATGTGTGATTTGGGAAAGAATTCCAATGTTATTTTTTTCCTGTTGATGAAGAATAGTCCTGTTTAACTTTTATAAATAATTCCCCTTTTCCCACTGATAGGAAACATTACAAAGTTCATAACATAAGGGTTTGTTTCTGGCCTTATTATCCTGTTCTATTAGTTCATTCTTCATCCATGTGCCAATGTGATTGCACAACTTTGAAGGCATCTACTTGGTCATAAATTCTTCTCCCTTGTTTAGTGTTTGATCTTGACTACTTAATGTCACTTAACAATAGTATCCACCTTACTATTTGGTGATTGCTGGACAGCTCTCCATTTCTGGCTTTAAGGTTTCAGGTCTTTCTTACTCTTTTGCTTAACTCCCATTCCCTCTCTTGAGTTCATTAGGTTGCGTTTTCTGACTCTATGGCATGGAAGAATTCTAAGTTTTCAGGTAGCTACTGCTATTTGGAAATCCAACTCTTGATGACTGTCTATGGTGGGTAAAGGGGCACAAGTTTGAGAGCTCAGATCTATAAGAAATTTGTGTTACCTACTATAATCTGAGCCCCTTCACTGCCTCTTTTTCTGAAACGCAAACACTGGCTAATAATGTAGGGAAATATCAATAGGTATAAGAAATAGGAATAAATCAATTTTCAAATATAATTAAAACATTGTTCTGATATAAAACTAATACTGTATGTTCCACAGTGGTGCTATTTAAATTTAAAACTGTTACTCTGCTGCATCAGTCTACATTTATATACAAATAAGCAAAGTGTTTTATTTTTCAACTAGTCTGAAGAAATGAGAGTTTTTATACATCTTTATTTGGCTATTTATTAAGAACCAGTTTCCAAAATACCCTGCAAGGCTACTACCCATATATTTACCACATGAAATGTGAAATTTTTTCATTTAAATGAGAGGTGCATTGATATGATTAGCAAAAAGTTTTTCATGTGAAAAGACAAGTATTGAGTAATTATTTTCTGTACTTTTCATGGCTATGGCTAGTTTATGAGTTTATGAGCACTTAGATGTTTTCTCAGAGTGTCAAATTTAATTCAATCCATACCAGTCCTGAGAATTTATTAATTATGTCTTATTAATTGTGAATAACAAAAGTCACATCCTGAGAGGTATGCGCCTCTTTAAAGAAAAGTTATCTTCTATTTTTCCCCCAATGGCTTGAATATCTTTTAGTTGTGAAGTAGATTAGATTATCATTTGTAACTTGCTGTAGATTTGCTAAAATTATTAATACAGTTAGTCTCAAGTTGACTTCTTTTCCAATCAGATAGTAGTTATATAATAATATTTGATGTTGAAAACCTGACAAATAACTTCTTTTTAAAGATTTCAAATACTTGAAAAATATGCATTTACTTATCACCAAATCTTATTTATGGTAAGAAGATATCCTGCATGACCAGTAGATTTTAAGTTTGAATTCCTATAATACTGATGTTGACCATGATAATAATTTAAGTGGACTGTAGGGATGGTCACACCATGTGTTATCTCTTTTTAGTGTGCTGGTCCTAATATCAGTTTAATTTTCTCCTTTGTTATGCTATTTGGGTCTGCCTGTTGTAGGGAGCCATTTGAGAGTTTGTATGGGATTTGGGTAGTTGTTTGTATCATAGTTTGGTTCTTGAGGATTTTGTAATGCTTATTCAAGTCTATTCAGCACATGCTGAGCTTTGCAGTACATCTGGAACTTAGTTCATATAATGAATAAGCCATCTTCTTTGATGGTGTATTTTTTGGGGTAACCCACACTCTCCAACTTTTTCATCTGGCCAGAATCAGATCTTCTCTTCTCTCTCAGGGTTTTAAATGTTAGAGTTGTTTCCCAGCTAAAGCAGTTTCCAACTTGGCTGGGAGGGGAAAAAGTGGAAGGAGCTTCTAGAAACTGCTGGAATATCACCTCTCCCAGTGGCCTTTGGATCATGTCTGGGCAGATGGCCAATTGGATAGATACAAATTCATGTTCTATTCTACTTGTTAATATTGCTGCTTGAAGGAAAGCTAAATAGGAGAGGTAGAAGTCTACCTTTTATTGCCCTAGGTGAGTTTACCTTGAATACAAACCTTAGGCAATCTACTGCTCCTATCTGTTTCCTGTCCCCAAGGCTGGATCATCTATAGAGGAGATAAAATTAGAAATTAGCAGCTATAACCTAATGCAGCAATCTATTCAGTGTGTTTTTACAATTTTATTTTTGCATTTTAGGACAAAGTCTTCATTGCAGCCTTGTTTATTAGCTAGTAGCTTTTTTAAAAAAATCATTTACAATATGTAAATGTTTGGTCCTAGTTCCAAGTGAATTAAACCTGAAAGTCTTTTTGAATATTATTCTTAATCAGGGCCTTCCATTATTACCATGTACCACTTATCATCCTAGGTATTTCACATGAATTGTCTCCTTTTCATCTCAAACATTATTTTAAGTCTCAAGAGTGTCATGAAATTTGTAAGCAGGTAGGCTGACTTTAAACCTAGAATGACATGTTTAACCATGTTTAGGCACCTCTCAATGTTGTAAGTAATTGATCATCGATATCTCATATTTTAGGCATCTTCTGCATCTTCAAGTGTTTAAATACATTTACATCTGAATATAGCTTTAGTTTTTTTATCAAAAGAAAACAATTGGTCTTTTTTGGGAAATATACTGCCATTGTTTGGCATGTTTAGAAACAGTTCCACAGGGCCTGATTTAAATTACTTTGGTGCCCAGAATTTGATTTTATAAATCCTGTACCAGCAGTCCCTATAATGCATGAAGGAGTCATTATGACCTCTGACTTCCAGCTAGTATCCTGAACATCTGGCTCAGAGTCTTCTGAGAAACAAGAATTAGAAGTTGTTTCTCAATTTGCTGCCTTGCTTTCTGCTGGGAAAATTACTTGGGACAAATTACAATATGTAGCATCCTTTGGGATTGCAGCAGCAGCCTTGGCATAGCTGCTACAGTCCCATGGCATGGAAAGACTGATGTGATCCTTGCCTTGTATACAGTAGGAGGGGAGATAATGTGAGCAAGGATATAGAAAATACTCAATCTGAATGAAGCAACAATTAACATAGGCTATTGAAAATCCAGTAACTTACATAACATTTTTAGAAGAATCTGTACAAGTTGCACCCCACACGCTCACGTTGCAGTTCCTTTTTAAAGTGTCCTAGCAAAAAGAATTATAAATATAAACCAGAGAATTAAAAATGAAGAATATGAGCTTAAAAGAATAAAAACAGAGTTATATTGTAGACAATTGAAATGAATGAGTTAAGAATTTAAAAAATCTGTTCATTATATTGTTTTCATCTCTCAGTCTGTTATTTGTACTTTTGGGGATGGCTGTTCATAGTGTTTCATAGATGTGGATTTTAGAGCAGCAAAGTGGGTTACATGAGAGGGAAGCCTTTTCTCCCAGGACCTTATTAAGATTAGCATTTTTCTGTGTCCTCCTGCTCTACCATGGCCCTTATGTTAACTTTGACCCCATGTAGGTTTAATGCTCATGGCTATTAGTGCACTGCAGAGAAAATAGCCCCTAACTAAACCTATATCTATTAATTGTGTCTACCAGATCACAAGCACATCTCAGTGGGATGAAACCGTAAGAGAAAGTCAAAGGCCTCCATTTTCCATGGAACAAAAGAAGTAACATTTTTCTACCCATTCTCACGCTTTTCACTTTTCATGGATCCCTAAGAAAGCTAGATTTACATAGCCTTTTCCATGTGGAAAAACAACCCAACAAATAAAAAGCTCAACTATGTCTTGGCACCAAACTCTTGTTTGAGTAACAGCAGCTCTTTGAATTTACATGCAAGTGAAAAATAGAAAATAATGTTACCTTTTTTTTTTTTGTCTTTTTGAAACAGAGTTTCACTATCCAGTTCACACTGACCTTTTACACTCACTTTGTAGCTCAGGCTGGACTTAAATTTGCAGCAGTCCTCCCGCCTCCTCACCCTCCGGAGCACTAAAATTACAGGTGTGTGCCACATGCGAAAATTATCTTTTTTACAAGAAGATTTTACTTCACAAAGTCATCTCCCACCAGCAAATGTACCAAAGTAACCTAATTGAAGAGTTTGGTAATGACGTTTGAATAACCCTATATGAGAGTGTTCTTTCTTCTGTCCCAAAATACAATGTCAAGATAGGTGTATTTTTATGTAATCAATTTCGACTTCAAATCACACAGAGTTTAAAACTAAGACATTCAGAACTGCTCACCTGTTATTTGTACTCAGAGCAAGAACAGACAGTTGTTACTGTGTAAAAGCTCTCAAAGTTGTCCTGACATCAAGCTTCTCTCAGTGAAGTCAGGAGCCAGGCTGGACAGAACAGCACAGATTTTCCAAGGCAAATGTGGTTGATGGGAATTTACAGGCACAGAACACTTAGGTGACAGAACTGGTATGTACCATGGTCATTCTCTAGGAAAGTAAAGCTACAGCCTCATCTCTGATATCAATAATGCAGAAACCAGAAATTCTAAGTCTAACCTGACAGTAGGAGTGAGAGCAACATAGAATATACAGAGGAAGATAAATCTTGTGTTTTCAGTTTCTTCCCCAAGTAACAGTCATGTTTACTTTCTTTCTGTAGCTCACACTCTATAAACATATGTGAAGGATGGTGCTAGAGGTAGGACACCCCTACTTTGTCCTAAAGCTGCTTTTCAGCTCTCTGGGGCATATTTGGAGGTCAGGCTCTGTAGGAGGAGCTGGGGAGTGTACATACTTGGAGCAAGCTTGCCCCAAGGGAAGGAGTGCTGATAGGCTTAACCCAAAAACAAAGTCTGAGTCATCAGAGGAGAGTTCAGTAGAGCTGTCACTCAAATGTGTCCCCAAACCCTGACTCACTCCAAGGACAAGAGGAAGTGATAAGCAAAGCAACTAAATATCTGTCACAACAGAGCTGGGTATTTTTGAGTGCATAGAGGGGATTTGATGTTCTTAACCTTGTTCATTTCACAAGCCTGAGATGCAGTGCAGCCTGGCTCTTCGTACTCCTCAGGCTCTGGAATGGCTGAGGTATGAGATGGCAGAAGCATGATGATGCCAGGAAGCATCAGAATGCCCTAGAAATGATTTAATCATCTAAGAGCTTGAAGTAGACTGAGTGGAGGCTCAGAAAGGCTACATTAAGGATTCCTGAGACAGTGGGAATTGTCAGTTAGAATTAGGTTCTTTCTTATTTGCTTTAATTAAATATTTTGATATGTTATAGCCAAGTGTCTAACATCCAGGAAACACTGGGATGCTTAGAAAGATCTATTTCTCAAATTTCTAGGTGGTGAATCAAGACAAAATTAGTTTGATTAATCCATAGGTAGCAACTCAGGCCCTCCAAGCTACATGTTGCTTTTGGAATATCCTGATGATTTACTTTTTTTTTTTTATTTAAAGAAAAAAAATTTTGAAACAGAAAAGGGGTAGGAATAATACAAAATCTCAAAAACAAAACAAAACAGAAAAACAAAAATAGTAACCAGTAAGAAATCACTAGTTGATAATTATATATTTTCCTCTTTGAAGTAGTAGTTCAAGTTACAAAAGTAAAGCCTACAAGTGGACATTCAAACAGTGAGACTGCAATCAGTTTTGTTCATCCATCCAACTAAAACTTTAGCAACATGGTTATTAATCCCACGCACTCAAACATATGTGCAGTTATAGCCTTTAGAATATTTTCTTTTCCTTTCTTTTTTTTCTTTACAATAACTATAATCCATTCTCATAAACTACTTAGAAATTCTACACATGTATAAGTCTCTACACATATACCTAGCATTTCTGTATTAGAGGGAGAAACAAATCAAAACAAGTCAACAATACAAATTCCTAGAGAAACATGAAATGGAAAGGACATCTAAAACCACAATACTAGGTGATCTACGGTAGTTACTATGATGTCTCTTGTTATTTTCAATAAAATTGTCTATATCGTCAAACATAGTATAGTTAAACTTAGCATTGCATTACACTATTAATAAAATCTAAACATTGGAGACATTATAGGACTTCAAAGGCAGTTAACAATCAAATCAGACTGGGTATCCTATTGAATCCTGTCATCTTCAGAGTAGTTGCCCCTATTCTCAGACTCGACACTCTCTAGCATACCAGATTCAAATAAAATCAGTCAAGATAAAACAGCGATATAACCAATCTTCTCTGTCTTATCTGTGCCATGCTATTTTTCTGTCATTGTTGTTTGTTTACTTTTCTCCTTCATTCCACTGTCTGCCCCTTTCATTGAGGCCTTTCTGCCATTGCTCCTGAAACCCTGGTGATTTTCTTTCTCTCTCTCTCTCTCTGTCTCTCTCTCTCTCTCTCTCTCTCTCTCTCGTCCTTCAGTATTCTTTGCAGGGTTGGATTGGTAGTCATAAACTCCCCCAGTTCCTCTTTGTTGTGGAAATATCTTGTCTCTCCATTAATTTTGAGAGACAGTTTTGCAGGATACATCATTCTGGGTTGGAGGTTATTTTCTTTCAGGGCTTGGAATATTTTGCTCCAAGCTCTTCTTGATTTGATGGTTTGCATTGAGAAGTCCTCTGTGATTTTGATGAGTTTTCCTTTATAGGTAATCTGTTTCTTTTCTCTGACCACTTTTAATATTCTGTTTTTGTGATGGACTTCTAAGATCCTGATTATTATATGTCTGGGTGTAGATCTGTTTGGGTTGTAGCTGGCTGGAGTTCTGTATGCCTCATTTATCTGAACTTCACTTCTGTTACCTATGTTTGAGAAGTTTTCTTTAATTATTTCTGTGAATAGACTTTTTATTTCATTTGTATTTGTTGCTGCATCTTCATTTACATATTTTATTCTTAGGTTATAAATCCTCTTGTCATCTTCTAACCTTTCTATCGTTGCTTCCTAGTTCCTTGTTATTTTTAAGACATCCTTCCTTTTCCGATCATATGTTGCAAATCTTTCTTCAAGTTTTGAAATTTTGTCTTTAGTTTCTGTTAAAAGGTTTTGCCAGCTTTCAATGGAGTTTTTAATTTGCTGATATTCTCTTTGGATCTGTTTCATATATTCTAGGTTTTGTTTATATTCTTCATCAAAGGCTTCTCTCTTTTCTCTGGGTTCCTCTATTCTTTCATTTGTGTCTACTTGAGGACTACCCAGGACTTCTTTTATTAATCTTCTTATATCTTGCTTCACCTGAGTTAGAATATCAGATTTAAATTCGTTGATGAGGTCACAGATGTATTTCTTTATTTCCGATGAAGCTGTGTCTGACATTACAGGTTTGCTGCTCTCAACCTTCTCTGCATTTACGTCTGCTGGACTCACTTTCCCTGGTTCTGCAGTTAGAGACCTTTTGCTGTTTGTCTGTCTGGTCATTTACAGTCCCCTTCAGACAGGTGGGTGGTGGAGGTCTCTGGGCCTTTCGTATTGCTTATAGTTTTTTCTGCAGCGCACTGGCTAGTGAAGTGCCACCTCCTGGTCTACTGCAGATCTGTGAGGTGTAAACTGAGAGCCAGCCCCTCCCCCTACGTCAGTCAACCAGTTTATGCTTCAGCAAGTTCGTGTGTTCCTGGGGATGCCACTGGCTCACAACAGCCTCATCCCTGGCTATTGGGTTTCAACCAGGGGCCTGGCCCAGCCCAAGCAGATCCCACCAATCTGCTTTAGACTAGGAATCGTCCATGGATACTGCCTAGGGTTTTGATTCAAGCCGGCCCTGCCCAACTCCAAAATGTTGTCTAGCCGGTCCTCCAGATCTGGGGAATCCAGTTCCTGTCACTCACCAAAGTTCACGCAGCTCGACTGGCTGTTTACACTCCCTGTCGCAGCGCCTCCTCCAGCCGAGGGTCTGGAGCTCACCAACCCATGCACTCGGCAGGGCCACAATCTCAGCTCGATCATGAGTCGCCTGACTCTAAGGTGTGCCTGTACAGTGACCTGGGCTTACCCAGCTCCAGCCCTCCATCCACGCTTCTTCTTCTTTCTTTTTTTTCTCTTTTTCTTTTTCCTCAAGTTTCTTCCTGGGTTGAGAGAATTCCTCTCCTTTTGTATGGCTTTCTTCATGTCAGATTCCAGTGTCTTGAGTTTTTTTTTTTTCAGAAAGGCTCTCTTATTGTGCCACCACTCAGTTGGCCATCTTTCAATTGTTCAATTTACTTTTTGAGGTAGGGCTAAATTAGTGGAAGTCTGGCCAGGATAGTTTCCTGGGGCTTGGGGTTATGTGTAAAGAATCAGTGTACCAGAAACAAAAGAATAGAGAAGTGTGTACAGGAATATAAGGTTGGGCCTGGAGGAAACACTCTAAAAGCAAATAAGCAAATCAAAGTACCTACTCTGACAGAAATACAGCTATAGAAACAAAGATGGACAAAGAAACCATGGGAGGAGACAAAGAAGTCACACAACCTACAGATATCACAGAGCCCTCTTGTAGATGCTGTTTGCGGGCCTTGTTAGGTATGCTCAGGATATTTACAGGGCATCAAACAAAATTTGCAGATTTTATTATTACTTAGTGAATTTTTTTCCTGGGACTGCAATAGCAAAAATGCCACAAACTGGAGAGTTGTTTTTTTTTTTTAATTTTAAAGAGGATAAAACAAAATAAAACCCTAAAAAACAAACTGGTATAAGAGATACAGAACTTCAAAACATTACAAAAATCAACAATAGTTACTATAATAAAGCCTTTTGATGCCCTCAAAATAGCTGCAGATAATCTGGGACATAGTAAGAAACACAAAACAGAATAGAAACAAAACAATGAATGCAGTAAAGGATTTCAAAACAAACCAGTAGTAAGTCCAAAATTGTTACAATAATATATCTTGCCATCCTTGAAGTAGCTTTTCCTGCCATGGGATTTAACATAATCAAACAAAACAAAAGAGAATAAAACCCAACCCAACAAAACAGTGGAAATGATATAGGACTTCCAAAACAAGACCATAGGGCTACAACCCTCAGAAAGAGATTATCCCTAGATGCCATACTGCGTACTGCTATAGACCACTGGCCTTAGACCTGCAATGTTAGTGAAACACCAGAGCACCACAGGCATCCAGTTGCATTTTACCTCCATAACTATCATCACAGCCTTTGTTTCTCCAGATAAGCTGGTCACTTGTTGGGTGGGGGGTGGGGGATTGGTACTTCTCAGTTGCCAGCCCACGTGCCAGAAGGGGCTTTGGTCTAGCTGTTCCCAGTCTGGCAGGGGTCCGCACATGATACTGGTTCCCAGACTGGGATTGTTTGCACAACACACTGGAGAGTTTAAGCAACAGAAATTTATTTTCTCACAGTTTTGGCACCCAGAAGTCAATATTAAGGTATTGAGAAGGTTGGTTTCTTCTGAGGCCTCTGTCCTGATTGTGGAGGGCCTGCTTCTCCATGTGTCTTCACATGAGCTTCCCTCTGTATGTTCATGACCCACTCTCTTCTTCTTGAAATTCCTGTATGTTGAATTAGGGATCATTTTTATGACTTTATTTTAACTTCATTATATCTTTAAAGACTTGTTCTCCAAATACATTCACATACCAAAGAACTGAGAGGACTTCAACATATGAAATAAGTGGTGGTGATGGGAGGGGAACAAATAATTTATTCCATAGCTCATAATTTTAACTTAATTGCATCATAGTATACATTTATAGTTAGGCTGTTATAAATTAATTAGTAGGAAATTAGTCCATCTTAAATTTTTCTCTGTAAAGAAAGATGGATGGGAGGAAAGAGATGATGTTGGTTGAGGATTGAAGGTGGATCAGCAAGAGACTGCCATCGCCAGTTCCAAAGTGGCCCTAAGATACCTCCTACTGTGGGAGAGAGCTATGCAGAAAATTATATTTATCTCCCTTTCCCCTAGAAGAGTCCATGAAAGCCAAGGATAAGGAGAGTAGTGGAAAAAGTGGCATCAAATCATCTGGGTCAGTGACTTATAAATGAGATTCTACCTCCACTGTGACATGGAAATCTGGCTGTGAGAAGTATATTCTTGGGATCAATAACTGTAGGGAAATAACGAAAGTAGAACTGAGAGAAGAGCTGGACTCAATGCTGCCAATATCACTGTGATACCTTATGTATCCCACAGAGCTGTAGACCTGGCATGGTCTCTTAGTGTTTTCTCCCTCCCCTTATGGAACAAGAAGCCTGACTCTCCCTGTTTACATACATTCACGGTCAGTAATTGGGTGAAGACCATCCTTGTGGATGAGATAGGACCTTGAATAAGCAGTTCTCTTCAACAACATTCTAGTTGCTTGAGGACAAAGACCTCAGACCCCAAAGTGTGTGTGTGTGTGTTTTCCAAATGATTACAGCATTTTTTGCACCATCCTCTTATATTGGCCAACTTATCCAGAAAACACTCAGTCAAGCTTTATGAAAAGACCACAGGGGGATCAATGAGAATGAACACAGAAGACCAGCACCAGGCCCGGAACCTCCACCGTGGGCCCGCCCTGCCACCGGGAACTTAGCGGAAGCCTGCATCAGGTGTAGGTTGCCCGGAACCTCCACCGAGGGCCCGCCCTGCCAGCAGGAACTTAGCGGAAGCCTGCATCAGGGGTAAGCTGCCCGGAACCACCACCGTGGGCCCACCCTGCCACCGGGAACATCGAGGAGGCCCACCCAAGACTGAAAACTGCCCTGGACTGCTTCAGCTGGGCCCACCCTCCACCTGAAACATCAGAAGATCTCAGCAGGATCCAGTTAGTGTGAGAAAATTTGGAATTTTGCTCCCAGATGGCGAACTTTGGACTACACTGGATTGACTATATCAATGTGGTGGGTATACCCCTAAAATAGAGGTGTTACAGGGGATAAATAGGGCCAGTAGTAAAACCCCCTACAACTAACTATACAACTTTGTTGTGTCTGAAAAGAATGTGTGTGATCCCCTCCTGCACATAGAAAACACCAGGCAGAGTGAAAATGACAAAACAAAAAAGCAAAATGCAGTCTCAAACATATAGTTCACCAGAAGCAAGTATAGGAGACATTGAAATAAAGGACCCCAAAAGTAACATATCGGGAATCTCTGAAAAGATAGCCAGGGAAATAAAAAAACAACTGCATCAGGCTATAGAGGAAATCAAATTAGAAGTAGTCTCCCATGTAAAGATAGAAATAACAACTTTAGTAAAGGAGTTGTTGAATGCAGCTAAAGAAGAACTAGAGAAAAAAAGTACATGAGCATGGGAAACTGATCGAAACTTTGAATGAACAATATAGAAAACAAGCAGAATTCATGAAACAAACTCAAAGAGACATCCAAGAAACAAAACATTCTATTGAAAGCATGCAAAACCGCCTAAAGGAAGCTGAGGATAGGATTTCGGACCTTGAGGACAGGATTACAGTTAGTGATCAGGAAAGGATAGAAAATTTTTAAAAATAACAAAGCAGCATGAAATGATAATCCAGAAGCTTCATGATGATGCCAAGAGCAACAATATAAGAATAATGGGCATTAGTGAAGATACAGGAGTCCAGGCAAATGACATACATAAAGTATTTACAGAAATGATAGCAGAAAATTTCCCAAACATGGGTAAAGAATCTGATATGCAGATAAGTGAGGCATATAGAACAACAAACAGTCACAGTCAACATAAATCCACACCCAGACACATAATAATTAAGATCTTAGACATACAGCATAAAAACAGAATATTAAAAGCTATCAGAGAAAAGACACAACTGACCTATCAAGGAAAGCCCATTAGAATCATGGCAGACTTTTCAGCACAAACCCTCAAGTCAAGAAGAGCTTGGAGTGAGGTATTTCAAGCCCTGAAAGAAAACAACCTTCAACCTAGACTGATGTACCCAGAAAAACTTTCATTCAAATTGAATGTAGAAACAAGATACTTCCATGACAAAGAACAACTGAAGAAATTCATGTCCACCAAACCAACCCTAGAAAGAGTACTGAAGGACATACTAGACAGAGAGAAAAATGACCACAATCCCCAAAACAGCAACAGAAAGAAACCACCAGGTAGGATAAGCAATTAAATAAGAGAAAAAGCAGAAAGAAACAACTGGAAGATAACATGGCAAAGTCAAGCCAGTACATGGAAGTCCATATGGAGAATTCTCAGAAGACTAGGATTAGAAGCCCCATTCAATCCAGCTATTCCCCTCCTGGGTATTTTCCCCAAAGAACTGAAAAGTTCATATCACAGTGATATATGTGCACCCATGTTCATAGCTGCACAATTTGTGATAGCTAAATCCTGGAAACAACCAAGATGACCATCAACTGCAGAGTGGATGAAAAAGATGTGGCATTTTTGTACAATGGAATATTACTCAGCTATAAAAAAGGATGACCTTGAGACCTTAATGGGAAAATGGAGACAACTTGAGACTATCCTCATTAGTGAAATAAATAAGAATCATATTTATAAATATCATATTGTGTCTCTAGTGTAAAAAGTAAATAAGAACTACAAGAGTAATAAAACCAAAATGTTTAATTGCTATTATAAAAAAGAGAGGAAAAGAAATTGCTCTAAGGGATATAACTGCATGTATGTTTGAGTGTGTGAAATAGATGACCATATTGCTGAATCTTTGTTGGATCTTTGAGCAGAACTGTTTGTAGTCTGACTGTTTGAATATTTACTATGTACCCTTTAACTTTGTAACTTGAACAACTACATCCAGGATGACAGTACATAATTTATAAATTACTAATTTCTTAGTGGGGCTTTTTCTCATTCTCCTTTTTCATTCTTTCTTTTAGAATTCTGTATTGTTGCTACCCTTTTTTCTTTTTTTTCTTTTCTTTAAATAAAATTTTAAAAATGTATAATTGCTATTGTAAAAAAAGAGGAAATAGGAAGCACTATAAAAAATATAGCTGCATGTAAGTTTAGATGTGTGAGATTGATGACCATATTTCTAGGTTCTTGTTGTATTGTTGAACAGATCTGTTTGTACTCTCACTGCTTTAGTGTCCACTTTGTGTGCTTTAATTCTGTAACTTGAATAACTATTTCTAAAAGAACAATATGTAATGTATCAAGTAGTGATTTCTTACTGTTTATCTTCTTTTCTTGAAATTCTGTAATATTTCTACCTTTTTCCTGTTTTTTTTCTCTTTAAATAAAAAAAGTATAATTGCTATTGTAAAAAAGAGAAAATAGGAAGTGCTATAAAAGATATAACTGCATGTATATTTATGTGTGCAGGATTGTTACCCATATTTCTTAGTTCTTGTTTGATTGTTGAACAGATCTGTTTGCATTCTCACTGCTTGTGTGTCCGTTTTGTGTGCTTTAATTTTGTAACTTGAACAACTATTTCTAAAAGAGCAATAACTAATTTATCAACTAGTGATTTCTTACTGTTTATGTTTTTTTTTAATTCTGTAATATTTATCTCCTTTTTCTGTTTTATCCCTTTAAATAAAAAACTAAAAAAAAAAAAAAGAAAAGACCACAGTTCCTCAGATGACGAATACTCACTTGAAAATAAACTAATCTTTTGTTACTTTTTATCAGAATGAGTGGATCATGTGAAATGTGGTTGTACTATTAGTTTTAAATCAGTATAACATCAAAAAATGACTCCTACAAAACAATAACCCTGAAAATATGAATAGCATTGAGCAAAATTCATGAATTTATATTTGCCTCTTTGACATGCTCAAATCTATTTTTAGGGAGCAGAGAATTCTTAAATACCTGATCCATACAAAATCATAAAGTTCTAACAGTATACTTGCAGTATACTTATAAATAAAAATGAGCTACTTAACCTCTTTTCCTCTCTAGTTTTTCAGTAAAGAGTGAAAGTAAGTTACATGGCAAAGATATTTTAAGCATGGAAATGTATAAGATAAAATTACCAACTCCTCCTATTTTTCAGCAGGTGTTTTCTGTCAACCCACATCTTCCCTGTGTATGACAACAATGCATAATGTTGAACACTACAAGTGAAAAAAAGGAAAAAGAATGAAAGATGAAAACAGGTACCAGGTTTCAAATAAGTCTTTAGGAGAGGAAGGTAAATAAAAGCTTTTTAAAAAACTATGTAAAATGCAGGTTATTTTATGTGTTACTAAAAAGACAGAGTACTGATGATGATCTAGAAAATACTTGAGGTGAGAAGGTTGACTGCTTTAGCTGGAATTCTAGGAAGGTCTTTTCTGAGAAGGGGACCTAGAAGTTCTGGTTTGAAGGTCAGAAAGGGAGCAGACATTTATGCAAAAATAGAAAAGTGTCCCAGCGAGACAAAGCAGTGTGTGTAAAAGCTGTGAAGGGCAAAAGAACTTGACTTTCTCGAGAGACAAATGTAGTAAGGAAGGAGGTGAAAGGAAGAGATGTTGGGCTATTAGGAGAAACATCGCGTCAGGTCTTGGAGGCTCCAGCAAGGTGCTTTGTATGTTATTCAAAGAACAATGGGAAGCCTATGGAAGCAATGGGAAGCAATGGAAGGGTTTCCAAATGAAAAGAGAAAGGCGGTGTGATTTACTTCTGAGGATGGTATTTTTGTGAAAAATGGAATAGCAGATTCTGAGTGAAAGCAGGGAGAAGATTTAAGAAGCGGTTATAAACCAAGTGTGGCAACACACTCCTATAATCTCAGCACTCCTGGTAGCTGAGGCAGGAGAATCACAAACTTAAACTCAGCCTGTGCAGTTTAGCAACTAGTAAGACCCAGTCACAAAAGAAAATAAAAAAAGACTGAAAATGGAGTTCAGTGCAAAGGCCCTGGGTTCAATTTCCAGTCCAGGGCAGAGGGATGCTGTTATAAACAGCCAGAGAGGGATGATGATGAAATTAGAATAACTGGAATTAGATATAGAGTGGCCAGCCAGGAAGTGAAAGGTAGCTATTAAGAATGACTCTGCAGTATTTGCCCCAAATCAGTGGATAGGTTATATTCCATTTATATGGAGATGGGGAGGACTGGGATTACTAAAGCAAGTTCAAGCAGCAGGGCAGGGATTGAGGGAGAATCAATCTGTTTTTTCTAATTCTTTTTCTTTCTCTCACTTACTCTATCTGTATGCCCAGGCATATTTTCAGAGCAAGTAGGTCTTAATTACATATTTGTAACAGCAGATGCACTCATATTCTAAATAGAATAATGTTGATGATAACTTCTATCAAGTACTTTCCATTTAGACCAAGGACTATACCAAATGCTATACATGCATCATCTCATTGATTCTTTATTATAGTCCCAAAAGGCCATTCCTGCTTTTCATTTGGTGAAACTCAAGCCTACAGAGTTGAAGTCACATTGTGTATCTACTGGGCTATGGTCTATCTGATGAGATCTGAACACAGGTGATCTAACTCCAAAGCTGACAGTTCTTCATATTGAATTTAAACATTTTTCAATGTTAGTTTTTATAAAATTGTTTTATGACATATTTAAATAGTTCTTCAAAGAGAAGCTTATTTCCTTCATATTGTCATATGGTAGTTTCAGTTCATACTATTTTGCCATCTGTCATTTGTCTAGTTTAGCACCAGCACATCAAAGTCTGCACATGTTTTGTATCAACAGAAGGCTCATAAATAATTTCAAATAGGCCAAAGCCAAGTCTAAAATAGAAAGCATTATGAATTTTCAAATTCATGTTTGATGTTGTTCTAGAGGATTTCTGTGTGTAATTTCTGTCAGTCTAAAAGGCTGCCTGATGTGGTGATACACACCTATAATCACAGCACTTGGGAAGCTGAGGCAGTGGATAGTTAAGTTGAGGGCAGCCTAGGTACATGGTGAGTTCAAGGCCAACTTGGATTACATAGTCAGAGCCTGTCTCAAAACAAAACAAAGCAGAATGGTGGCTCCATATATACTGACTTTCTTTGATAGGGAACAGACCATTATGAAAAAAAGAATGATTCCATGGCATCCAGGAAACTAAATATTTAGATCTTATGAGTACCTGGTGTTTATTATTACTTTTTATTGCAATCTAAATCCTGTGTTTTGCCCCTGCCACCTGGGAAAAATCTTAAAGAGGCTGTACATCAGTGCAGACAGTGGAAACTAGCTTTCAATAGAACTACTCTGGACATCTTGGGCCCCACAGATTTACAGCAGAAGCGTTACCTGGGCAGAATGTGAGTCCAAAGGCTCGGGTGACAGTCTCTATGCTGGGGGATTCACCGTTAGCCTGAGCACCATACAGAACTGCAGAACAGGAAACAGACCAATAGCCAAAGTCTCTACCTCAAGTGCCTCCATCATTCTGGCATCATCCTTAAGACACTCAAGATTAAAGCTGAATTTTAACAAAACCACAGAGATGAGCTGCAGAATCACAACCAACGATGTCTTCCTTGGGCAGAATGCTGGTTGCCAGTCTTGCCTGAATGGCTTCTTTGCCACTATGACTTTAATAAATCAAGCAGTACTTCATGTCCTCAGACTTCCTCCTGAATCAAGTACTGTTTCTTATTCTTCTTCATATAACTTTACATTAATGTCTGTTGTGATTTTAATTTTTTATTAAAAAAAATCACTGTAAGAAGTTGGCACATAATACCAAAATAAAAATAAATCACTCATATCCATATCAGCCAGCTATAACCATGGTTGAAATGTACTTCATTTAAATTATAAATGTATATGCAGCATCAGAATAATTTGGTATGTACTGTTTTACTTTACTCTCATTTTAAAACAGTGTGGCACCATGAAAATCTTTTCAAGTTATTACCTATTGTCAAAGCTAAAACACTTAAAAATATTTACAGTGTCCTAGGTTATAGTGATAGTACAATAATTTCCCTAATATTTGACATTAATTTTATGCAAGGAAGAATTAAACCATTGTAACAGGTACACCATAAATATATTATGACAAGAACCCAATGTAACTAGTTGAAGGCAAATGAGAATTTGGAAGTTACTCTTGCTCTTTTGCTAATGTTGCTATTATTTTGAAACAACTTCAAAAATATTTTAAAAGTTCTAAAAGTTTTTTATTCGTGAATAATTTGAGACTGAGTTGCTCATGTAATGTCTCATCATTCTTGGATACTTTAATGTGTATTTCCTATAAGCAAGGGTATTCTGCTATATAGTTACAGTACTGTGATCCAGTTCAGGAAATTAACATCAATACATTACTACCACATAGCCTCAGCCTCTTTCCAGTGTCTCCAATTTTCCCAATGTCTTTTACATTAAAATATCTGATATATAGTCACACTACTTGTAGTTGTCATGTTACTTTAGTCACATAAATCTGGAAGAGTTCATTAGTATTCTCTTGATTTGCACAATCTAGGCACTTTGACAGATTGCACGGCAATTATTTTGAGTTTTTGGATATTACATAATGATTAGATTTATGTTATGAATCTTTTTCAGAAATAACACAGAAGTGGTACTCTGTTCTTTTTATTACATCCTAAGAGATCGGACACTAACAATTTGTGCCTGTACTAGTGGTGTTCACTTTCAAAACTTGATTAAGGTAGTATCTCTCAGAATTCTTTACTGTAAAAACTATTCTTTTTCCTTGTTCTCATTGATGAGTATAATATTTTTAGAAGTAGTTTGAAGTTATCTCTCTTTGCCTCACAATTTCAAATTGCTTATTATTAATTTGTGTCATCATGAAGAAGAAATTGGCTTATTTTAAGGGTAATCACCTCTCTCTGAGAAGCACAATAGTTTCTGCCCCAGACCAGCACACTCCCCAGGCCCTCTTCCAGCCCCAGCCATACCTTGATATATTAATACGGGGTTTACAACCTTCTTTAGATTCCCTACATGAGTAAGGCAGGCCAAAGGGCCAGAGTTATAAACATGTTGTTTTAAAATAACTGCCTTTGTTTTGGGCTTCTTTTTCTGCCACGAATTTAATAAAGACCTTGGTGACACTATGTTGGGGTACTCAGAAGTTCCTAGGTGCCAGCATGTCTGAGCCAGTCTGGCCAAATGAAACCTGTCTCAACCTTTCTGGAGTGCACTGTTGATTCTTTACAACACCTAAGTCTGGTATCCTGCTTTCCACAACAATCATAGGTTCATTTTTATTCAGTGGTTTGTAGTCTATTATTATCATTTATTTTGCTGTTCACATCTTCTCTAATTTGGCCAGTGGGAATTCCTATGTCCCTTTGAATTACCTCCAGTATTCTTTGATCACTTTGCTACTTTTTGGCACAATAAGATGTTCTAAGTCCATCTTGTCTTTCTCCACCCCCAATTCTGAAATTAGACATTGCTCCAAAGAGTCCAGGTTTCCTCTGATGAAAGTTCAGATTTAGAAACCAGATCTAGGTGCTAGATGTCATCATTGCTTTTGTGGTATCTATTCCCAGGCCCTTTTGGTAAACAAGGGGTGAATTGCACCTTCACGCCAATATTTATAACTATCACTTCTTGTATATTCACACGGTCTCTGGCCATATTTTAATATTAAATTGATAGTGTCTTCCACTGATCAAACTGGCTCTCAAACTGATCATTTTACATTTTATTCTAGTTTTCTTTAGAGTTTATTTATTATTTTTAGTTTTTATTTGGAATTTATTTGGGATATGAATACTTATTTCAAGTAATTAGCCAATCTCTAATATAATTTGTACACTAATATAACCCTTCCTTACATTTTTATTTTCAAATAAATTCTAATACTAGGAAATTGTAATAAATTCATATATTAGGGTTTCAGGGCTATTAATTCTGTTTATTGATTCTTTTGCTGTAGCCATACAGTTTTCATTATTGTAGCATGCTATAATATTTTAATGACCATGAAGGTAATTTCCTGTTATAGGCAACTAAGATAGAAATATTATAGGCAGTAGACAGGGCTAGGTCCTCAAAGGAATAAGTGCAAAAGCCCAGATATCTTGCAACTATGGAGGAGACAGATAACTCCTGCTGTGGGCCAGGCCTTAAGATGAAAGATAAAACAAATGAACCCATATCCTCAGGATTGATTAATAAGTCTCATTTCTTTCTCTCTCTCTCTTTCTTTCTTTTTGGTACCAGGGATTGAACTTGTGACCTCATGCTTGCCAGGCAGGTGATTATACCACTGAGCTACATCCCCAGCCTCCTCTATATCGGTCTCTATCACCTGAGAAAGCCAGGAGTCACCATCCCAACCCCCCATTGGAAGAGTCACTGCTTTTTACACATGCCCGCTTGTTAAGTGAATTGATTCCCTATTTGTCTCCATATTTAATCAATTTTACCTGAGCAGTTAATCTTAATGGTTAACTATACTTCTGTCCTACTTTATGCTCACCTTGTAAGTTCCCAGGTTTTCCCCTCCTTGGACCCTGCTCACTTTGTGGTTTTGTGCTATAAAAGTCCCTAAAAAGACAGAATTTTGGGCAACCTGCTTGAGACCCCTTCTGTCTCTCTGTCAGATAGAAGCTTTCTTTCTCTCAATAAATATATTCTGCTCTTAACCTCCATTGTTCCTAAAATTCTTTCTTCCATTTTGGAGAACTAGAACTCATACTGGATGTCTAGTAGGTTGGGAGTTTCATTCCCCTGTATCAATCCTACACCAGAAATCTTACATGTCAAAGGATTGATGTTTTGCTGCTCCCTAAACATTGGGAAATGATTGAAGAAACGATTTGGAGCTTGAGGACTTTGTGTCCTTTCCCAAATTTTGTTACATGTGCAGTTAGATTCCTTTACTTGCCCTAGATTCTTATGAGGGAAAATAGATGCCATCTACATCCAGCACACTGGCAGAATCAAGGCTTACTGCTGGCTCCTTACTAACTTGAATGGTTCACCAAGCATTTGCAGGGTTACGTGTAACTAGCAGTGAAGTCAAATTTTGGTCTTTACAAACAAAGAAAAAAACTAGGTTATTCAACTATAATGCTATTCAGCAATTTTCGTACCCCCTTTTTTTTGTTTCCTAATTATTAGATTTCATTCAGGCAGAACAATTTGTACTTAAAAGCAGAACAAGAGAACTACTGTAGATAATAGAAGAATAAAAATCTAAATTAACCTAAGAATTAAAATGTGAAAATAAAGCATTAAAAATAGTTCTTCATTTTTGCATGGTAAAATCAAGGAATTTATTTTATCCAACCTAAACTGATTATTAGTGTGCTTCATTAATTTTCCTGGTGATTAGCATAATTATGCATATTTGTTTTGCTGTGATTGTGTGGTAGGCCTCAGTAAGGCAGCAAGGTCATCCTACACCTTTATTGGTATTGGTATTCCACTGGCAGGGCTGCCAGTGAGTCCTTAATTTTTTGCTCCACTGATTTACAAATGGTATGTGTATAGCTGGGAATCAGCACAGTGGTAGACTAAGGGGAGGGGGCCCTAATCTCTTAGATGGCCAGCAGGCAAGTGTCCAGAAAGCATTATTATCTGAAACAGCACAGTGACAGTGGAAACAATGATGTTGGAAGATAAGGAGTCACCAGGCTAGATGAGAATGCAGGGTCATTTGTGCTTAAATGTTTCATATTGTTGTCAGGGGTGCAACTTTTATTATTCAGTTCTACAATGGTATCATTGCACAGGAAAAACTAAGTGGCTGTTAGATACTATTCCATTAAGCATGATTGCACAGAACTGCCTTTAGAGTGAGACAATCATATCAGTATTTCAGACAGAAAGAGATGTTAACAATGCATTGCCTTTATTTTGTCTTTTCTGCATATATAAAATTGTCACATTTATACAGTATTTTTGGGCTTTTATAAATATTTCCTAGTTTTTTTTTTTAAAGCCAAACTTTGGTGAGCCTTTGTTCAGCAGTGTGCACTCTGCAGAGAGCTTATAAACACACCTCATTAAATCCTTCCAAGAATGCTAAGGATGACTTTAAGGTTGATCCTGTTCCCTACCCTAGAAGACAAGGGTTAAAGAGGTTAGGAAATGTCCTGATTGGCTACACTTTACTTCTCTCATGAGCTAAGGAAAGAGACATTCCTTCTTTATATTGATTATCCTGGTAAAATTCTGTGGACTTTAGAGGACACTTTAGATAAGAGTGTGGCTTGATAAGATGATCTTTCCAGGATTCGATATCCTCTGATGCTTGCTGCTGTGTTCTAACCTCTGCCGGAATCCCCATCTTCAAATCTCTTCTGGGAGCAGCTGGAAAGAGGAGTTTATCCTGAACCTGAAGAGAAGATAGAACACCACTTTTATCTTGATCAATTCAAAGGATGAGAAGACAGGACAAAATTCAGAGTATCAGACTTTGCAAAATATATGTAAAATACTTTAGACTCTGAGAGATACAGTTTAATATTAGTTTCATTCTAATAGTATCATGATATGTTATGCCTTTTATCTTTGCAAGAAAAAATGAAGAACCCTGTTCTCTCCCTTTGCTCCAGGACAGAAAAAAAGGAAGTCTTTTTTTCCTTCTCCCCTTGACCCATCATTGGGCTTAAAGTCCTGACTAGAGTTTGATCTTTAAAGTGGCCTTCAAAGTGATAGCACTTAGGAATTTACTTACCCTCCCCAGACTTCTGTTTTCCTAGTGCTTACTTACAGTGAGGACAGTGATACTGTTGTTATAGACAGCTGAGTTAGATAGAAATATTATAGGCAGTCAGACACGGCTAAGCCCTGGAGGGAGCCAGCACAAAGGACAAGTTGTCTTGTGACCTTGGAGGAGACAGACATCTGCTGTGGGCCAGATCTCAAGACAAGCACAGGGAATGTAACCCCAAGTATTGATATTCTAAATAGGTATGAATCACCTTAAGGAAACCAGGAGTCATCATCCCAACCCCCTACAGAGTCACTGCTCTTTGTGCATGCCTGTTTGCTATGTGAATGGCTTCCCCATTTGTCCCTGATTTAATCAATCTTACCTGAGCCAGTAGTGTTACTGGTTGACATTAGTTCTTTCTCACCTTATGCTCCCCTTGCGAATTCCCATTTCCCCCCCACCTTAGACATGCCTTACCTTGTGTTTTTGCTTTATAAAATCCCTGGAAAAGACGGGTCCTTGGCAACCCACTCAGGACACCTTCTATATCTTCCCAGATAGAAGCTTTCTTTCCCTCAGTAAATATATTCTGCTCTTAACCTCTATTGTTCCTAAAATTAATTCTTCAATTTTAGAGAACACAAACTCATATTGGACATCTAGTAGGTTAGGAGTTTCATTCTCCTATATCAATACTATTTCCCTTAGTGGGTGGAAGGCTGAACTACATAGTTAAGCCACAGTGTGAAACACAGGCAATTTTAATTATTACCATTATTATTATTATATTATTATTTAAAAGAGGGACTATGGCCTAAGAACTGCTTGCCATTTTGTTTGCCCCTGGTGGTCTTTCTTCCCTGCTGCAGGACCCACAAACTGACAGGGATGTGGATGGAAGATCACCTCTGGGAGAGCCTGGGGCTCCTTTCTTCATCCTGTGCAGCTTGCTTGTGTACAATGTGGTTTCTGATAGGTTCTTGCCAGAGTATAAATTGCTGACTATTATGGTGGTGGTCTAACATGGCGAAGGGCCAAAAAAACCGCCCCCAAACCAGCTTATCTCCCCAATGATCACTTCTTCTTTCTCCCCTCAGCACTGAATACAACTTCCTCTTTCCCTTCCCACAGACGCAAAGAAAACTCCGTGAGTTCCTAATGTGTCATTAATGCAGACCCTCAAACTCTGAAACTAGCCAAAGTCCAGTAAACCCCAGGTCCCTTTGTCTCAGGTGAGAAGAGCCCTGCCAGGTGTGCATTCCTCTTTGCCACCTCAATAAAGGCCTCTTTTTCTTTTTGCCTCTCTATTGTGCTGAGAAACCTAAGTTTCATGAAAGGGCCTCTGAGCCTGGCTCCTTGCACATGACCTGTATCTCCAGTTGTTGAGTAGACAATTCTTAGCTCTTTGGACTCACCCTAAATTCCCCTGTCTCAGCACATTCTCCCAAACTGCTCTTCCTCATTTTTCTATCTCCATTCTTTTACCATTAAAATTATTTTTCAGTTCCCACTTTTTGCTTAATTATGATTAAGCAGAATTGTTAGGTTAATGTTCAATTCCACTGGCACCTCTATTTTCAACCTTTTACAAAGTTTATACACATTTGCAGTTTTTTTTTTTTTTTTGTAAACTGCTATTGGTGAAAGTTCTATCCCTGCTAGGCTATGGACCCATCAAGTCTGAATCATATCTGTGTCCTGGTAGAGATCTATTTACCCCTTCATCCAGAGGAGAACTGTTTAGCTAAATCAAGAGACACAGTTAACCTCAAAGCTAAGAAGAAAAAACATAAATGTTTTGTTAATTTTTCATGTACACAGTGATCTCTACTAGATAAATTTTTCCTCTGCAATCTGTTGACTTAGTGAGACCCTGTTTCAAAATAAAATGCAAAAAATGGGCTGGAGGTGTAGCTTAATGCAAAAGACTCTGGGTTGAATTCTCCAATCTCTCTCCGTCTCTCTCTCTCTCTCTCTCTCTCACTCTCTCACTCTCTCTCACTCTCTCTCTCTCACACACACACACACACACACACACACACAAATGACCAAAGCATGACGCTTTTATATGTTTAAAGAACAATAAATTTGTGAAGTGACAGGACAAGTGGATCTCTGAACAAGGGTAGGAAATTCTGGAGCTGTTACTAAGAGATATGGGGGGGGTAAAAAAAAGCTAGTGAAAGATAAGGGTTACATGGAATTTGCTTATTTGGGTTCACTGCAACCTCCGTTTCCAGTGTGGTAAAGCTGTTTTCCAACCTACGTGTGTGGAAGACATTTCTCCCTAAAGCGTCCTTAAGCCTTGATACATGGAGGAAAAGGCAGCCCAGATGGTCATTTATGAGGTTCTAGTTTCTCAGATGATTTAACCATGAAATAACCATCAATGTGGCATATTTTGAGTTGGCATATTTTGAATTCTTTCATCTGATTTAATGGCCATGTCCCTAATATCCAGCACAACTTTTATAGTGATTGACTATTGATCTACTCTACATGACATAATTTTTGCTCTCTTCTATCCCACCATTCCCAGTGACACCTGTCCTAGAGAACCATCTCTCATTCATACTGTGAAAGACTCTCTATGAGAATATTTGTGTCATCAGACTCACATGAATTTTAATGCTAGTCTGCCACTCTGTAATCATAGGGAATTTTTTTTGAGCTTCTGGTTTTTTTTTCCTATTTCTTAGACAGATAGACTTGCAGTATTAAATGAAAAATTAAAATACATCATATATGCCTAGCAAATTCCTCATGCATGTTGACTAGATGGAAATGTAAAATGAGGGGCATAAAGCACAAATTTCTTCCTGATTTACAGTGTGTATAAAATTTCTCAAATTCTCCAAATTCATTTAAATCCCCTTTAAATTTAAAAGTTTGAATTTCATTCCTTCAGGAATCTATACTCTGTGTGTGAAACTAATAATTCACCCGATAAACTACACTAATGACTGGTTCCTTGGGAATCGAATGTGTCACCTCTCTGGCCCTACTTTTCATCTTAACAGATCCCACACAGGACCCAAACAGTAGTTTCAAAGATGGGATATTTAAGCACTCAAAGGGCAAGCTAGTGGTTTCAGACCCTGCAAGGTTTCCACCCATTGTCATTTTACCCATCCCCCTCATAGCTCTATTCTTGCTGACTTCATTGAGTTTAGGTTCATAAAAGCTTCAGAGCTAAACCTATGCAGAAGACCAAAGGAATTGGCAGAGTTCTTGCTTGACCGTCTAAAACTCTTTATGAACAGATCCTTTAGTGGCCAGTTAAACTCAAATCTTGTCTTTTTTTTTTTCTCCTTTTCTACCTTGCCCCTGTCCTAGTACCATTATCTTTCTAGAAATAAGGGCTTTGCTCCAGATCCTACATTTCTTGGTAGTTTCCTGCTGCACAATGACAGACTTTCCTTGCTGCTGACTCTCTGCACACCTGATTTGGAAGGGCACCCCCTTTGGAATCTGCTTTTATACTTGTCTACACTGAATCTTCTTTACTTTACACCACATCACCTAAACTCCAGGTGCCTCAGCTTCTTCCTGCTGCACTGCCCTCTCTCTTGGAGTCTCTCTGTAGTCTTAGCCAATCTAAGAAATCAAGTCTAGACATCAGCACCTTCCATCCAGCCTTCACCCTGTGCAGTTAACTGATCTTTCTTAGCTATGATCCCAAGATAAGAAGGAGAGATATACAGGCAGCCTTTTTGCTACTGATCAAATCACTTTATGTAGAGAGTTATTTCTTCTATATGAGAGGTAGGCATAACAATCAGAAAGGAGTTCTGCTTTTGCATCTTTCATAATAGAATAGCTGATGCTAGACTTACCTACTGGAAACAACTGAACACTATATTTTTATGTTAGTTCACTGGCAGTAGAGAACTGTAGTATCTGGGATGAGGGAAAGAAGTTTTAAGAACTTTCTGTCCTATATTTCTGTCAGGAAATATATCAGAATTGCATCATAAGAATTAGGAACCTAACCAGGATGTTGAATCATTAGAGATTAGTGTACATGGAGTGTGAAAATCCAGCCTGACATGACTACAACCATCTTGGTGGTAACCACCATTGTGCCTTCCAGGTGGCCCTGACAGACATTCCAAACTCCCTAGACAAAATCATTAACAAGTCAGCTGAGCATTCTGTGCCAAGTGCTAACCCTGGACTGTGTCTTAACTAATGCTTAGCATTTTTTTTTTTTGTTTTGGAAATGCCCAAGTACCTTCTGATTGGTCACTTTTGTCTGGCTTAGCATCTAAACTCTTTCCTCTTGCCCCTAGGCAAAGGGATTCATCTGTCTTGCTGCCACCAAGATCTGCTTCAGTCCTGACCTTCACTGTCCACTTCTGGATTTCTTGTTAAGATGTTTGCTAGACAAATAAAACCTTTAATCAAAAAAAAAAAAACCCAAAAAATGACTGTTTAGAAGCTTTTTCTGGTTTTAAAGTATCTGGTAAGTTATATTCCTATTCTTTTTTGGAAACATTTTATGGCTACTGTCAGATGTTTCTTTACATGCAATCATGTACTTTTTTCAATTATGAAAAAGTTGTATTAAAACCTCCATGCCATGTGGAACTAGGGAGGGAAGGTGTGGCAAAGTTGTCTTAGGGGATGAAAATGATATGTCATGCACATGCATGAAATCTGCCAAAATGAAATCCATTCATCTGTATAACCAGTATACACTATTAAGATATGAAACAAAAATAATCTTGTTTGGATTTTGATTGAAATCTCCTAATTTAGAGAGCTGGAAACTGGACTTCCTAGATTGGAATCCTGGTTATGCCATAGCCTGGTTAGCTGTACACTTCTAGGCTGTGCATCAATTCTAGTTGGGAAAGTAGGGAAGGTTATAGTACCTACTTGCTAGAGTTGATGTGAAGATTAAATTAGTTAATATGTGTAAAGTGCTTAGAACCTAATAGGCACACAGAAGATGATCAGTAAGTGTTAGTCATTACTATTTTAAATAGATATATTTGAAAAGCATCAACTCTGTGATATTGAGGCTTATTATCAATAAACAAATGTACTTTTTATTCTATTTAAATTTTCCTTTGTAACACCCTATGGTCTTAAACATTTTTTAGATTTAAGCTTCTCCTTTCAAGTTGACTTTTTACTTTAGATGCAATTGATTACATTTCAGTGAAAATACATTTATCCTTTCCTTCCATAAATTAAATGCTTTCTGGATGTAAGCAGATAAGACTATGGGCTGACAAATGGTATAATTCTTTCATCTCACTTCAATAAATTTCAGAACGTAAGTACATTTTTAAGTAAAAAGGAACATTACAGTTAATCAGTAATCTATTTCCAGATTGGGCAGTTTGAGATATTTTTAGCAGTCTTAGAGATTTACGTTTTCTAATGATTTTCTTATTTAGCATTCTTTTAAACAGGAAGTATTTTCTGGGAAGAAATGCAATGAGGAGAGAAGTAAATCTTATTAAAATTGGCTGTTCTCATTTCCATTAAACAAGCATAATTAACATTGAAACATATATGTACTCCAAGGGAAAAGGTTGTTAATAAAGAGTGCATCCAAATGTCAAAATCATGCAGAATTTTCAGTTTTGAAAATGTGCTCTAAAACCCAAATGTCATAAACCTTCAGTGACCTTTGTGTTCCAAACAATAACCAAATGGCCAAATCTGGCTTGCATTACCATGGAGATACACTTTGATGAAAAGACTGTTGATGAGGTTGAGCAGCGTGACTGATTAGGGGCAGTGTTGTAGTAAATAAGGCTATGTATCAGGGTAATCCTCTCTGTAAGACATTAAGTGTGTGTATGGTATTGATAGCATTGTTCAAAGGAATGCTGGATATCAGGTTATGTGTGGAAGTGATGACCAAGTCAGAGATATTTTAATATTCTCCTTGGATTTCTGAATACAAAAATGTGGGATGTGAAAATATATGAGTCCAATTTAAGAACAAAAGTTAATTATAGGCATAATTGGATTTATTGTTGCTTCTCAATAAATGTGTGGTGTTCCAAAAAAATACACAATAAATAAACAGTTCTTCTAAAACTGTCAGCCCAAACACACTATGTAAACAAATTTTCTCTTATTGATAGGGAGTGACCTTGCATTAGAATTAATTTAGTATCACAAATTGTTCCTATTATATGGGAGACAATTTTAGGTTCAGGGGGAATACAAAGATGAAGATCTATACATGTTCTGAATTTACAGCGGTAAATTCTGATATATGCTACAATTTACTGTTAAGAGATTCAAGTTAAAGACCATAATGATTAATTGGTAGAAAATGTTAAAATTTAGACATGAGAATAAGGTTAAGACTCCAAAGAGCAGAAAGCCTTTGAGATTAAGAGAATGTAGTAAGACTCATTAGAACGAATAAGAACAAAAAACAAGCCTAGGCATGGGGTAAATGATATATATATGAAAAGGAACACAAAGAAAAATAAGAGTCTATGAAAATCATAATCTAGACATGTTGGCCTTATTCCCATTGCAATATTATCATGTGGAAAACATTGTGTTAAAATGAATATATATATAACAAAGCCACACAAACAAAAAACTAGACATTAATAACTCTAAGCCTTTAAGGAATTAGCAATAATAACAGTATTACATTTCCCTAATAATAGTATTAATTAGGTTTCCCTAATAAAATTTTCCTGCTAGGTATGTAATTATAATCAAGCTGTTGGCTGACTTCAAAGGACACACCTGAAAATATGACCAAAAGATGTAAAGGGCAGATAAACTATTGGATAAGCTACTGTATAACACATAATTCATTGTAAATTATATTTAATAGGAAAAAGTAGATTTTTGTAATGTGTGGAAAGCCAGTCAAGTATATAGCCACCATAAATACATAACTAACCATGCTTAATTAAGGTAAATAAAAATAGCTATGAAAATGGATACATTTATAATTATGACTGGAAACTTACTTGTCTCAAGAATAAAGAAAGTATAAATTAAGAATATAAAGAATTTGAATAACATAATAAACAAATTTATATCTAAATAGAATTTTAAATTAATACATAAATAGAACATTGAAAATCAGATTGAACTAGGTCATATTTATTTATTTATTTATTTATTTAATTTTTAAGGCCTGCCCAGAGCAAGAAGTAGGTCATACTTAAAAGTGCAATACATTCCTACAAACTTAGATCCTATTGATCAGTTATTAACTAAACTCAATGCTGTTAAATCAGAAAGAGAGTTCTTGGGCACAAGAAGAAAACAAAATTTAAATTATATGAGGTTGGGAATGGGTAAGCAAGAGAACATTTCATATCAATTCTTAAAATACTACATATAACAGAAAAATTTAATGAAATAGAGAACTGATTAAGAATCAACATACCTATTCACTTAACAAAATACAGCATTTTAGAAAGTCTAATGAAATAATAGCACCTGGCACATCTGAGTAAGGTTTACAAGGTTGTAAACAATCTTATTCATTGTAGTTTTGGTAGAATGAATTTTATGAGTCTCATTACACAAAATTATGGAAAATTGTCTGTGTTAGAATTCCTTAGAGGGGGAAAATCAGTAAGACTTGCTTCATGAAGAGATGGCTCATGGATTATTCATATTTGTAAATACAGACTGCAGAGTAGGTAGGCAAGGGAGAATTTTAATTAGGGCCCAAAGATAGCCTGCTGGTAGAATTCTTTCTACTTGGTGCTGTCATTCTTTTTTTCAGTATTTTCAACTGATGGATGTGGCAGTATGTGACCATGGTAGCATGGAAGATGAAAAGATTACTCAGAACTGGGGTTTGGTCCAAACACTGAGAGGCCCAGAGGGACTGTCTTGAGATCACCCAGCAGGAGTGAGTCTCTCAGGAGCAGTCCAAACCAGGAACTCTGGCTTTTATTACAAGGAAATACAGGAAGAAGAGCAGTTTGAGTGTCCAGGAACAAGAAGGTCTGCTATGTGACATGTTTTAGGTTAACTTAAGCAGTTTATGAGGCAGAGGGAAAGAACAAAGGCCAAACCTAGCAGCCTTCTCTAATCTGGACTCCTGTGTTCAGCACTGGGCACTTAGAATTAAGGTCTTGTGTAACTTTTGCTCTGCAGATTCCTTGATCTTTAATCATATAGAGTAGCTCCTGCATGCATTTTTGCCCACATGCCTCTTTATGACTTCAGTTGTTACTCTGGCCAAGTCCTCCACAGACTGGATGAAGCCTATCCATATGATGGAGAATAATCAAACTTACTCAAACTATTAACTTATGTTAATTTCATTTAAAAAATGCCTTCTCTGAAACACCCAAAAAACAGTATTTTAACTTTCGGCAAGTAGATACGAAAAATAAACCACCTCAAGTTCTCCCTGTGTCAACTTGGCAATTGTACACACTTTAAGCCATGCTTAATTTACAAATAGAGGCATTAACAAGGACATACTTTCACCTAAGATAAAACCACTGTATGCAACAGAAAATGCACTAATACCCTTCCCAGAAAAGGATGCAAAATCCTTGAGTGATATTTACTTTTCTTAGCATTCTTTGGTGTCTCATTAATAACTTAAATATTACAATGTGGGAGCCATGCCTGCCGAAAGGGGAGCCAGGCTTGTGCCTTCACCACGAGGTGAGTTGCAGCTTGCCAGTGCAGGCCCAGGAAAAGTTTGGGACCATTGATCCCGGTGGCTGGGTGCCCACCCAGCCCCGTAGGACACTAGACGAGGCTCCAGAGGTTCCGCAGGCTTGAGTAGACCACGCCCAGTGACCTTCTTTCAACCAGAGGAACCAGGCCCACCATGCAAGGGGAGCCAAAGCCACATGAGTCCCAGTAGTGGAGGGCACAGGAGTTGATTTCCCACATATCCAGGGAAAGCTTTGGAACATCAGTGGAAACACAGAAATATAGGAAAATGACAAAATGAAAGACCAAAATGCAATCTCAAACCTCCAGCCCATCCCAAGAAAGCCTATGAGCCATGTACATAGAAGGAAATACTAGCCATATACCTGAAGTGCCTGAAATGATATCAACTGAAATAAAGAAGCAAGTACGGGAAGCTATGAGGGAACTCAAATCAGAAATAATCTCCCAAGTAAAAGAAGAAATGATAAAAGTAGTGAGAGAAATACTGAATGCATCCAAAGAAGACACAGCTAAAAAATTAGAGGAACAAAGCAAAATGATAGAATCCCTGAATGAACCATTTAAGAAACAAACAATACATGAAGCAGATTCCAAGAGATATACAAGAAATCAAAAATTCTATTGAAAGTTGCAAAAACCGCCTCAATGAAAGTGAAGATAGAATCTCAGACCTCGAAGATAAGATTGCAACTAGTGAACAGGAAAGGAAAGATCTTTTAAAAATAACAAGAAATCAAGAAATAACAATTCAACAGCTGCAAGATGATGCAAAGAAAAACAACATAAGATTAATAGGGATAAATGAAAAAGAAGGGGATAACACAAATGATATCAGAGGCTATTTACAGAAGTAATAGCTAAAAACTTCCCAAACATGAGTATGGAAACTGACATACAGATTAATGAAGCATATAGAACTCCAAATAGCCATAACCAAAACAAAACTACACCCAGACATAAAATAATCACCATCCCAGAAATCCAACATAAGAACAGCATATTAAAAGCTGTTTGAGAAAAAAGACAGATCACCTATAAAGGAAAACCTATCAGAATCTCAGCAGACTGCTCAACACAAACAATGAAGTCAAGAAGAGCATGGAGTGAAGTGTTTCAAATCCTAAAGGAAAACAACGTCCAACCCAGACTGATGTACCCTGCAAAACTGTCCTTCAAAATGGATGAAGAAATAAGATACTTACATTACAAAGAACAGCTGAAGAACTTCATGATCACCAAACCAACCCTACAAAGAATTCTGAAAGATATTCTAGATACACATAGGAAAAAACCACTAAGCAAGACAGACAATTAAAAAGAATGGAAAGGTAAGATACAACATCAGAAAGATAACATGTCAACAGTAAACCAATATATGACAATTATAACCATTAATGTAAATGGCCTCAATTCACCAATTAAAAGAAACAGACTGGCAGAATGGATCAAGAAACAATGCCCAACCATATGCTGCCTACAAGAAACCCATCTAACCCAAAAGGAAACTCATAGACTGAAAGTCAAAGGGTCAAAAACAATACTCCATGCAACAAGAACTCAAAAAATAGTGGGGGTAGCTATTCTGTTTGCAGACCATGTGAACTTTAAACTAAGAATGGTCCGAAGACATAAAGAAGGTCACTACATACTAGTTAGGGGAAAACTGCAAGAGGAAGAGATAACAATCTTAAATATATATGCACCAAATTCCAGATCACCCAGCTACACAAAGCAAGTATTAACAGAAATGAAAAATCAAATAGGTAATAACACAATTATAACAGGAGACCTTAACATACCACTGACACAAAGGGATAGATCAACCAGACAGAAAATCAGCAAAGAAATAACAACTGAATCACACCTGTGAACAAATGGATTTGATAGATGTATACAGAGTGTTCCATCCAACAACATCAGAATATACATTCTTCTCAGCAGAACATGGGACATTCTCCAAAATAGACTATATGCTAACCCAAAGAACATATTTAGACAAATGCAAAAGAATTGAAATTATCCCATGCATGTTATTGGATCATAGCACCATGAAATGAGAAATTAATGATAAAAGTAACTGCAAAAACCCCACAAACACATGGAAATTGAATAATACACTCTTGACCAATCAGTGGGTAACAGAGGAAATTAAAGAAGAAATTAAACAATATCTACAAGCAAACGAAAATACAAATACAACTTACCAGAACCTGTAGGATGCAATAAAAGTGGTCCTCAGAGGAAAATTTATTGCACTGAGTTCCCACATTAGGAAAACAGAACAAACACAAATAACCTAATATTACACCTCAAACATCTAGAAAAAGAAAAGCAAAGCCAAAAGAAGGGAAGAAATTATAAAGATCAGAGCAGAAATTAATGCAATAGAGACTAAGAAAACAATACAAAGAATCAATGAATCAAAGAGTTGGTTCTTTGAAAGAATAAATAAAATTGATAAGCCCCTAGACAACCTAATTAAAAAAAGGAAAGAAAAGACTCAAATTCACTCAATACAGAATGAAAAAGGTGAAATCACTACCAACCCTTTGAAAATACAGAAGATCATCAACACATTTTGAAAAAATACAGAAGATCATCAACACATTTTGAAAACCTCTACTCTCATAGGTTTGGTAACACAGAAGAAATGGACAGATTCCTAGAAACATATGAACCACCAAAGCTGGATCAAGAAGGTGTAAAACTGCAGAATAACCCAATTTCTATTAATGAAATTGAAAATGTAATCAAGTCCCTACCAACAAAGAAGAGCCCAAGTCCAGACAGATTCACTGCAGAATTCTACAAGAGATACAATGAAGACTTAATGCTGACACTCCTCAAACTCTTCAATGAAATTGAAAGGGAAGCAGTTCTCCCTAAGTCATTCCTGGAAGCGAATATCACTTTAGTACCAAAACCTGAGAAAGACCCAACTAAAAAGGAGAACTACAGGCCAGTCTCCCTAATGAACACAGATGCAAGAATTCTCAATAAAATACTGGCAAATAGGATGCAGCAAATCATCAAGAAGATTATACACCATGACAAAATGGGATTCATCCCAGGCATGCAGAGATGGTTCAACATACATAAATCAATAAATGTAACCCACCATATCAATAGTGCCAAAACTAAGAATCACATGATCATTTCTATAGATGCAGAAAAAGCTTTTGATACGATGCAACACCCATTCATGATAAGAACCTTACAGGGAATTGGAATAGATGGTCTTTACCTCAATATGATAAAGGCCATCTACGACAAACCCAACAGCTAGTGTCATATTAAATGGCCAAAAACTGAAAGCCTTTACCTTGAAATCAGGAACAAGACAAAGATGTCCCTTATCACCACTTGTATTCAACATAGTACTGGAAATACTAGCCAGAGCAATTAGACAAGAGAGAGAAATAAAAGGAGTAAAGACAAGAAAAGAAGTTAAATTATCGTTATTTGCAGATGACATGATACTCTACATAGAAGAGCCCCCAAACCTCCATTGAAAGACTCCTAGATATAATAAATAAATTCAGCAATGTAGCTGGATACAAAGTCAGTACTCAAAAATCAATAGCATTTTTATACAGTAACAACAAAATCACTGAGAGAGAAATAAGAGAAGCCACACCCTTCACAGTAGCATCCAAAAAAAATGAAATACTTAGGAATCAATCTAACAAAAGATGTAAAAGAGTTGTACAGGGAAAATTATAATACCCTGAAAAAGAAATCTAAGAGGACCTCAGTAAATGGAAAGACATTCCTTGTTCATGGATAGGAAGAATAAATATTGTGAAAATGGCCATTCTCCCAAAATTGTTATATAGATTCAATGCAATCCTAATGAAAATACCACTGACATACCTCATAGATCTAGAGAAATCACTCCTAAAATTCATCTGGAACCAGAAGAGACCTAGAATAGCAAAGGCAATTCTAAGCATCAAAGTCAAGGCAGGAGGTATCACAATCCCTGACTTGAAGTTATACTACAAAGCTAATGTAATAAAATCAACATGGTATTGGAATAAAAACAGACCTGAAAATCAATGGAACAGACTAGAAGATACAACTGCGAACACACTCAACCACCTTATCTTTGATAAAGGGACCAAGCATGTTCACTGGAAGAACGACAGTCTCTTTAATAAATGGTGCTGGAAAAACTGGCTATCCATATGCCAAAAATTAAAATTAGACCCATGCCTGTCACCATGTACTAAACTAAAATCTAAATGGATCAAAGATCTAAATATTAAAACAGAAACACTAAATCTGTTGGAAGACAAAGTAGGTAAAAATCTTGAAGACATAGGGGTTGGTAGAGAATTCATGAACAAGAACCAAACTGCACGGGAAATACTTCCCAGAATCAATAATTGGGATCACATCTTATTAAAGCGTTTCTGCATGTCCAAAGAAATCTCCATCAGAGTGAAAAGAAAACCCACAATCTGGGAAAAAAATCTTAGTGAACTGTCCCTCAGACAAAGGACTTCTGTCTAGAACTTATAAAGAATTTTTAAAAAATCAGACCTCCGAAATTCAAAGACCCAATCCAAAAATGGACATCTGAGATGAACACACAGTTCTCAGATGAAGAAATATGAATGGCAAATAAATACATGAAAAAATGTTCATCATCATTGGTCATTTGAGAAATGCAAATTAAAACCACACTGAGATACCATCCCACTCCAGAAAGAATGGCCAGGATCAACAAAACTACCAACAACAAATGCTGGAGAGGCTGTAGGGGAAAAGTAACTCTTCTGCACTGTTGATGGGAGTGTAGACTGGTGCAATCACTGTGGAGGTCAATCTGGAGATTCCTCAAAAAGCTGGGGTTGGAGGTTCCATTTGACCCAGCTATTCCACTCTTAGACATATTCCCAGAAGAACTGAAAACATCTTATTACAGTGATATATGTGCACCCATGTTTATAGCAGCACAATTTGTAATAGCCAGATCTTGGAAACAACCTAAGTGCCAATCAACCGAGAAATGGATAAAAAAATTGTGGTACTTTTATACAATGGAGTACTACTCAGCTATAAAGAATGATCACATTGAGATATTTATAAATAAATGGATGCAATTTGAATCCATACTCATAAGTGAAATAAATCAAACACATATATAAATACTGTATGGTATCCCTAGTGTAAGAAATGGTAAGAGTACATAAGATTTTATGGTAATCACGGTTCACCATTATATTGCTTTGAAGTCTTAAGTTTTCATTCATTGTTTGGAATAGTTTTATTCTGTTTTGTTTGATCTTAATATATGTGATGGTATGAATATTTATTTTGAAGAAAAGACAATATGGCAGCCATTTTTGATTTAATATCATCTTGCGTTGAAGTCCTACCATGCTTTTGTTTTTCTATTACCATTGGTTCTATCACATTGTGTCTTACCAGATTTTAATATGTATGATAGTATAAACAATTTTTTATGTAAAATGAGATAATATAGTAGCCATTGTTCATCTTTGGTTATTTGGTTCAGAATGCCTTGCAATACTTTCATTCTCTTGAGTGGTTTTATTTTATTTTATTATGTTTGACATTATTGTGTGTAAAGCTAAGCTTAACTATTTGAAAGAAAGAGACATTATGATAGCTACTGTTAATATCCAATTGTCTTGTTGTGAAGTGCTGTGTTGCTTACATTGTTCTGTTCTGATCTGCTTAGATCTGTCCTCTTTTATTTTATTCTCTTTAAAATAAAAACAATTAAAAATAAATATTACAATGTGAAGTTGAACTATCTCAGTACTGGCTGGGGATTTAGCTTAGTGGCATAAGCTTCCTGGCAAGTGAGAGGTTGTGACTTCAATCCTAAGTACAAAACAAATTCAATAAAATATCTCATACTATGATATAAATTTTAAAAATCTTGTTACACAGGAGGACAAGAGAATAAAGAAAATGGGTAGTTCCTTACTACACAAATACACATACCATCACAAACATAATCATAGCAAAATAAGAAATACAACAATTAAAATGCTCATTTATGGGGGCTCATTGTGTATTTATAGCTGGTGTTTATAACTGCCTGTTCTACTACCGTTCTCCTCAGCTGGACATAGTGGTTTTTTTTTTTTTAACTGATGGAATGACTCTTATTGTCTTTCCTGCAGGATTGAATCTGTCTGTAGTCCTGGTTGAATTTGGTTACATCAGTAAAAATAATAAGCTTTATATAAAAATGGTGCAATATAGAAGCTCAGAAAGTAATCCCTTATAGCTTGATATTTTTAAAAGTTGAGATGGCAGAAGTCACAGTGCCTAAAAATGCTGGAGCATCGACTGGCTAGCAAGTACATAGGATGAGAACCAGTCTCACTGCTCTGCCACCAGCATTGGTGGAAGCACCTGCAGTGTGCCTCTCTTATAGTTCCCTGGCAGTCCCGACTGATGACCTCCTGGTCGTATCACAGCTAGTGTGGCTCTGGGCTCTGCAGTTGTGCATGTACTGGGTCATGCTCTTTGGTGGAGGAAGGAAATGCTAAGCCCTCAGCGCCTGACATCCTTGCCCAGGAGTGCCAGCTTGACCTTCCCACTCACCTGTGGCTTGTGATGAAATCCTTGTGAGTGTACTCAGAGCCAGAGCCACCTCATACCCCTTAATCTGTGTGAGGGGCCAGGTGGAGGTATGCAACAGGGTAGGTTTGCAAATAGCCTAATGAGAAATTTTAAACTGAAGAAATGGGAAATTTGCTCTCAAATTAATTTAGCATAAAAGGTTAATTGATAGTGAAGTGATAAAGCATAAAACCTCTGGATGAACCTCCATTCCCTCATTTTCAGCTTCTTCCCTTCAGAAGCACAATGTCAGAAGATTGTTCTTACTCAAAAGAGGTCTTGCCAGCATCAAGTTTGGGGTGGGCAAATGTTTTGTGGCCTCTTTCGAAGCTGTTATGATATTCATTGTTTTGAATTAATTAGAATAATGTGATTTTCTTCCAAAAATTAAGTTAAAATACATATTCTACAAAATACTGCTTATTTTAAAAAATATATTATATTAAGTTTACTAGAAAAGAACCTGAAACCTGTAACAAGAAAGTGAAAATCTTACAGAAATAGCTAGACTGCACTGACAACTATATTTTGTTTGATAATCATTGCCCCTATAACTTTTGGTTTCTCTTTTAGTTTTCTTTACATTGTTCTTGATTAGCAGTGTATTACCTTCAGTTCATATGGTTTCATGTACACTTAAAAGAAAACGATTCAAACTTCTGTGAATGTGTAACAGTCATACTGAAGAATTTTAACTTTTTCATTTAGCATTATTTATTGATTTCACTTTTGGATGCAATAAAGAGTCAAAAAGACTCACTAATAACACTCTTCAGAGTTGTACATAATAACAAGGGATACAATATACACATTTGCACACTTACTCATTTCCTCATTAGTGCATCTATCATTATTTTAAAAACATTTTTCTGGTATTGGAGAACTACTGAAGAATATGACACAGTTCCTGCCATTGAAAAGTTTACAGTTTAGGACAGGAAGCAAATTCAATACGTTATAATCTACAGCAATGTAGAGTTGTGGCCCCAAGTGTTAATGAATAGTCAACATAGTAGCAAATACTGGATTTCCATTTGAATAATATGTCATCTTAATGCTCTTGAGTAGAAACGACCTTTACAAAGAAAAGACATCCTAAAAACTCAGAATGCTTTCAGAAATTTCCCGTTAGAATTTCAGCTTCATTCCTTCCGGTCTATGATCTTGAATTAGACACCTAAACTGGACATATCCTGGCTTCCTTGTCTGTAATTTGAGATGATAATTTCTTGTCCACTGGTCTGTTAGGAAGATTATGTGAGATTTTGCATATGCAGCCCATGTCCCCAGCTTGTGTCTACAAAATAACATTTTATTTATTTCTGATGTCCTAGAGATGGAAACCAAGGCCTTGAACATGCTAGACAAACACTTGACCACTGAGCTATGTCTCTAGCTATATCCACATTCACTTCGATATTCCCAATTATATGACTGAATATCCATGAATTCTCGTCCCCTAAACTGTGAGTCTATCTCCTAAGATCTAACCCCAGGACTTTACTGTGAAATGTCCTGGAATTTGAAGGTGTTTCTTAGCTATCAAGATCAATAATTCTTACCTCTTCAGTTAGAATAAAGTCTCTAGGGAAGACAGAAACTTGAGATTGTCCACTGGAAAAAAAAAGATTGTCTATTGCAATAACCCAGAAAAAAGACCGAAGTTGATAGTGTTTCTTCATTTCTATTAATGTGGATTCTGAGGTTGGGCTATGTGCTCAGGACCCCATGCTTGAAATTTGATTTACAAGGGCCTGAAATTACAAATCCATAGTACGTCCCACTATAAGAAAGTAAAGCGAATGGAGACCAGAAAAGGATGAAAAAATTTTGAACATTTTTGGGAGAATGATTGTAATGAGGGTTTTTCCCCCTCCTATTTTCTTAAGACAATATGCACCAGGTAAATTGAATGACCTCCCTATAATTCAGAATATAAAATGATGATAGAATATAAGTTGAAACTATATGCAAATTTCTTGATTCAGTGTTGTTATTGCTTGTGGAAAAATGAAAAATGCAAATGAGAAGAAACAAATATATGCTTTCTAGATGTCTCCATTTTTTCAGCGCTGGAATGCAAGCCAGGGCCTCCATTCTACTAGGCAATGCTGTACCACTGGGCCACCCCACCCAGCCCCTGCATCAGTATCTTTAATATGTTTCATTATTTTTTTTGGTGTGATTTTGGTAAACCTTTAGTGCTATTACTATATTATCAATCAGATTGCCTGATACAGATTTATATTATGCAGGCGTGACCATAAGCAAAGAGGCAAAACTCAAAAAACCTGACCAAATTCCAAGCTGTGGATATAGCTCATTGTGAAGGACCTCTCTGGGTTCTCTAGACAGTAGGCATGGTAAATAACTAAAATATGGGCAGTTATGAACACTATCTCACAGCAGGTCACCAGGTAAAAGGCCTCTGAAGAAGTGGATGTTAGGAATTAATCCTTTGGAGGGAAAAGGTTGTGAAAATTGAAGAGCATTGGATATGTTTGGGCAGGATTCTTCATTGAAAAAAAATTGTAGTGGTTGGGAGCAGAACTAGTAGTGGAGCGCTTACTAAGCATGCACCTGGCCCTAATGCTGGCCCCAGCATGGTACAAAAAAGTCTCATGTAAACAGTGTCCATACTGAGATACCTGTGAATTCTGATGTTTTATAATAATAAGGTTACAGATAAGCAAAAATCTATTTTTTAAACATCAGTTCTCTTAAGGTAGACTTTGAATAGAGAGAAAGTCAATCATATGAATTTCTAACGTGTCAATTATAGGAAAACAGGCAGATAAAAATTCTGTCCCAAAATTCTGGCTGTGCTTTTTCAGGTCACCCACATTGGCCAAATTTTATCACTATTGTACACTAAACTCCACACACCCTCTAGCGAATACATATGGAAATGCATCTGCTCACACGTTTAAGTGGGTAAGAAAGAGACTTAGCAGAGCAGATATTCTTAAATCTGTTTATCCTGTGCAACCAGCTCATACTACGGTATTTCCCCAGGATATTTACACACCCATTATTTCGCCATACTTATTTTTCATCTATTCTGAAAAGTGGTTCACAGGAATGCATAAAACTACAAAATTGAGAACACAGCATGCATGTTGAGTAATAAAAGAAAAGCGACTGAGGCAAGGTGATCAGGAAATTCAATCCAAGTATGCAGAATTATGATTGACTTTTTCCATCACTGGGCTGTATATTCCACTGTACATATTTATGTTAGTGAGACTAGAGCAAGTTGTCCTGTGGTAAAGCAATCCCCAAATCTTAGAAGCTTATGACAGCAATGCTTTTCTTTTTTGGGTTAGAGAGTTCAGGTTTCTGTTTTCTGTACTAATAGAACAACTGATGTCACTGAAGCTGCCTGTCACTGTGACTGAAAGAAGGTGCTTTGAAGGGTTTCACACTAGTGATTAAATGTTCTGGTCTTGTTGCTTCTACCCCCTCTCCTTGGATAGAACGAGTCTCATGTGGAAGGAGAGGTGTCAGGCAGCATGCCATAGCATTCTCAGGCAGGGAGAAAAAGGGTTCTGAGATAAATACCACACCTCAGGAAAATTACAGCTATTTTTGATTCTACATACAGTTAGGAATTTCTCTAGGATTCCTTCTAAGGATAATGTGTAGTGGAAACTGTCATTATAATGCAATCACAGGTTTTTGTGATAAGACAGTTGTTTATGACATCACAGTAATCCAAAATTTGTTGAACAAATTCACAAGTGTCAAGTTATTATGATTTAGATATCGATCTCTCTGCCAAAAGCTCTGTTTCAGAATGTATTTAAGCATTCCAGTTTGTACTCTGTGTTTAATCATTTGAAGGACAGCAAGCACTAGACTGGATTTGAGATAGTCAGAGATCACCATAGGGACAGGGGACTGATACACTCCTGAACCCTTAAACCTTAATCTGTTACTCACTAAAAGTGTGATTTGTGTTTTCTTCTGATGCTGTCAGGGACTTTAAACTTGCTTTTGCTAAATGAGCAAACAAAAGTTGTTCTTTTGTTCAGTGTGTAACAAAAACCAACAAAGCTTAGCTTTCATTTTGAATCTGCTTCCTTTATTACCTTAAAACTTTGATCACATCCTTACTCACCTCCATATATACACATGTTAATCATTTAGAGAGTGTCTAAAAACTGATAATACACCCTAGCCCAACTTAACAATTCCTTAAAAACAATTCACTTCCTTTTGTTTTCAAGCCAGTCTGATCCTCTCCTTCCTAGATGTGCACCCTTCAGTTCCTCAGTATGGATTTCTGAGGATTTGCATTTTCTCTTACTTTGTAACTCTGCCTAAAATAATCTGCCTATAGCTCTTGTGAAAGCATCCTGAAATGCTTTTTCTGTTGCAAGACATCAAGAACCTACACTGGCCACTTTGAGAGCCTCATCTTCTTTTTAGAGGGAACCTCCTTGAACCTTAGTGATAGGTTCTTTAGGAAGCTTTTGGAAGGAGCAGCTCCAGGTGAGAACTAACTTACTTTCTCCTTCACATCTATCAATTTGGGATTGCTTAATACCCAAATGTGGAAACCAAGGAGCTAATGGGGCTCTTGGCTAACCAGAAATCCATGCTGTTCTGAATTAAGGCAGTACAGAGAGGATATAATGGTTGGGCTAAGATCCTTCTCAGACAGTGCTAAATTTTCTTCATTGGGAGGATCAGTGACCCATTGGTGGATGTCACAAAGATATACCTTATTGTAGAGAATAAAATAATTTTAGCCTGAAATTTGTAAGGCAGTTTTTACTAGACTCTCATTTCATGCACGTTAAATCATCATCAGGACTTACAGCTTTGTGCAATTCTATGTTTAGAAAAGTCACTCATGATAAACTAAATGAACAAGATACCTTTTAATGCTGAAATTTTATAATAAAATAATGCACAGGCACAATTCACTTAAAAATAATTTTGTCAGGAATTTTACTTCTTACCAACTTAAAATCTGGAGATCTTTTAAAATACTAAGTAATGAGAGTATTTTTTCCTTTCCAGTTTCATTAAAAAGTTTGAGAAGTAGCAGCATTAAGTCTTCTCTAAAATTCTTGTATAATTCAGAAGTGAATCTGTCAGGGCCTGGGTTTTTCTTTGTTAGTAGGTTTTTAATTATGTTTTCAAGTCTATTGGCTGATACTGGGTTATTTAGAATTTTTATATCTTCATGATTTAGCTTTAGTAATTCATACATGTGTAAAAATCTGTCCATTTCTTCTGTGTTTTCCATCTTAAAAGAATACAGGTGTTTGAAGTAGGCATTGATCTGGATTTCTGTAGGATCTGTTGTGATTTCACCCTTTTCATTCTTAATCACATGGATTTTAATTTTTTGTTTACTTTTTTTGATAAGGTTAAATAAGAATTTGTCAATTTTATTTAATCTTCCAGGGACCAATTCTTTGATTAACTGATTCTTTGTATTGTTTCCTTAGTCTACGTTGCATTAATTTCTGATGCAAGCACTATCTTCATACCACAACCAGAGAAAGATACAACCAATAAAAGATAACAACAGGCTAATCTCACTAATGAACATAGATCCAAAATTCTCAGTAAGTTACTGGCAAGCAGAATGTAGCAAATCACCGAGAAGATTATACACCATGAGCAAGAAGGAATTCATTGTAAGAATGCAAGAATGATCAACATCTTCAAATCAATAAATGTGATATACCATATCAACAGACTATGGACAAAAACCACGTGATCATCCCAATAGATGCAGAAAAAGCATTTGACAAAGTCCAACACTCATTCCAGATAAAGACCCTGCAGAAAATTGGAATAGTCTTTTATCTCAAACTATTAGAAGCCATTTATGACAAACCAGCAGCAACATCATACTAAATGGATAAAAACTGAAAGCTTTTGCTCTAAAATCAGGAACAAGTCAGGGATGTCCACTATCCCCACTCCTGTTCAATATTGTTCTGGAATATTTGCCAGCACGACTAGACAATAGAAAGAAATAAAAAGAATAAGGATTGAAAAGAAGTTAAATTATCATTATTTACATTTGACATGATACTCTATAGAAGACCCTAAAACCTCCACCAAAAAGACTTCTAGATTTAATAATTGAATTCAATAGTATAGCCAGATACAAAGCCAACACTCAAAAATCAGTAACCTTCCTATACACAAATAAACTCACTGAGAGGGAAATTAGGAAAATCTTACCTTTCACAATACCATCCAAAAAAATGAAGTACCTAGGAATCGAGTTGATGAAGAAAGTAAAAGCCTTCTACATTGAAAACTATAGTACTTCATAAAAGGAGATTGAAGAGGATATCAGAACATGGAAAGCAATCACTTTTTATTAGGTAGGAAGAACCAATATAGTGAAAATGGTCATACTTCCAAAATTGTTATACAATTTGTAAATAATCCAAATCAAAATTCCAATAGCATACTTCACAGAACTAGAGAAAACAATCCTAAAATGTATTTGGAACCAAAAGAGACCTAGAATAGCAAAAGCAGTTCTGGACAACAGGCAAGACATGGAGCATCACAATTGTTGACTTGAAATTATACTACTAAGCTGCTGTGATAAAAATAGCATAACACTGGCAAAAACAAACAGACCCAAGCATCAGTGGAACAGACAAAAGATACAAAAACAACTCCAAACACACTCAGCCACACCTTATCTTGGACAAGGGAACCAAAAACCTTCACTGGAAAAAGATAGCCTCCTTAATAAATGGTGCTGGAAAAACAGGTTTTCCATATGCCAAAAACTAAAATGCGATCCATGTCTATTACCATGAACTAAACTAAAATTGAGATGGGTCAGAGAGCTAAATATTAAAATAAAAACGTTAATTCTGCTGGAAGATAGAATAGGTGAGACTCTTGACATTGGTGTAGGCAAAGGCTCTGTGAACAAAACCCTAATCACACAGGAACTATCATAAAGAATAACTGGAATCTCATCTTATTAAAAAGCTTTTGCACAGCAAAAGAAATCACCAACAGAATGATAAGACAACCCAAGAGTGGGAAAATTTTTTCCCAGCTGTTTCTCAGACAAAGGAATAATATCTAGAATATGTAAAGAACTTAAAAAAAAACAGCAAAACTAGACCCCCCAAAGTTAAAAATCCAGCCCAAAAATGAGCACTATAATGAATAGAGACTTCTCAGATGACAAAGTAGAAATGGCAAATAAATATATGAAAAAATGTTCATCATCACTGATTATTCAAGACATGCAAATTAAAATAATGATGAGATTCTATCCTATTCCAGAAAGAATGACTAACATCAAGAAATCAACCATTAACAAATCCTGGAGGGGCTATTGGGAAAAAGGGACACTTCTCCACTGTTAATGGGTATGTAGAGTAGTGCAACCAGAGTGGAAATCATTGTGGAGATTCCTCAAAAAAACCTAAAACTAGAGTTTCTGTTATGGGCTCTAGGTTTTCAGCTGAACTCATGCAGGGTATTAGTGTGGGATCCAAACCCTTGACTGGATTCTCTGCGTCTTAGGGTATGTACTAGCAGTCACAGCCTTACATGTATAAATTTGATATACACAGGTACATATTTGTACACATTTTTAAAATTTGCCCCACATAAGTTTTCACTGACCCCTTATAATAACTTTAAGGCATGTAGGAGTTTATTGAAAATTAGTCTAACAGTTATTCTCTACTTACTTAAAATTTCTTTCCTCCTGCTCTTTTTCCTCCTTTTGCTTCTCCTCTCATCATCCTTCTTTTGTCTTTCTTTCTTTTTGTTTTGTGGTACTGGGGTTGAACACAGGAGTTTTGCCCTAAACTACCTTCCTGACTCTTTTATTCTTTATTTTGAGATAGCATCTCACTAAGTTGCTAAGATGCCCAGGTTGGGCTTGAACTTGCTATCCCTATGCCTCAACTACCAAAAGTGCCAGGAATACAAGTATGCATCACCACACCCAGCTTAAACTTTCTAAAACTATTACCCTTCCTCATAGTCTCATCTTCCTCCTCACTTTGTTATAACTCTGTGAGAGTTTTATAACTTTGATACCTCAACAAAATCTGAAGCAGATACAATCTATTTTAAAACTATGTGTACAAGCATGCTGGAATTTCTCAGTGTTAAAACATACTGTTACCTGCTTCAAAAAAGGAAAGTAAGTAGAAAAATGGGTAGGTGAAAATACGGTAAAACCAATACAGCAATGCATTAACAATTGTAGAATGTACATTATGGAAATATGAGTGCTTAGTGTACAACTCTATTTTTCTCCATATTTGTACATTCACATAGTAAAATGTTGAGAAAAATGCATGCATGTTTCTTACTGTTATTTTCATATATAGAGATTATTTATGATATTTGGGTATTACCATACAAATTCATAAAATCAAATTTAATACAGTGGACCCTTGAGTTACAGCCAGCCTGATATATGAAAAACTTGGTTTATAACTGGAACTTTTGTTTTAACTTAAAACTAAAGTCTTGAGTTATATGCCAAATGCTGGCTGACCATTTGTGTTGCTAGATGGTCTCAGATCAGATTTAATCATTAAAGAGTTCTGGAAGAAACATTACAACATCCTTTCCTGTATGGAACTGAGAAATCCAGGGCCATTGTTTTTCTAAGAACATAGATCAGCCTGTGTCCAGGAGAGAGACTTCAAAGGCTGTGTAGAGGAGCCTAAGCCTTCTATTGACAACCTGTTATAGGAATGCACTGAGTTGCTAAGTCAGGGGTCCACTATATTAGAATTAGATCCCTTCAGTATAGGAGAATGTTCTTCTCATGCCTCTTAGTCTCTTTCCTTTATCTGGACCCTGATCCCTATTTGAGAAAACGTTTAGAACATCTGCTGTGGGCTAGGACATCTAGGATGGAGTGGGAAGAAAGGTTGTCAAAGCTCAATTCTTAGCAGAGTTCTGTCATATGACTGAACCAAAGGAGCTTTTCAGAAGCCAAAATTATGGGTTTTAAAGGAGATTGACTTCCATATTTCAGCCAGGCTGCTGCTGCTGTTTCACATATATAAGCTAAAGGCAGTAAGAACAAATAAGTAGAAAACTGGTGTTGGAAACTTTAGTGCTCTATTAAACTTGTTTTCTACTGGCTTAAAAACTTAGAGGCACTGAACCCTACATTGAAAGTCATTAATTTTTGGAGTGGAAGCCTGGGCACAGAGAAGACCTTGGTACCCCAGGCAGGAAGCATTTTAAGGGCCATTCCATGGCCATTGGTGTGCACATGTGGGCATGAGTTCTTTGTTCTTCAGGTGGTGCAGGCAGCCATGGTAGAGATGTCCTAACCTTGGGCACGTCTTCCTTGATCTACTAACTATCTCACAGGATACACTTTTGGATTTTGTCCCACTTTTATTAGAAAAATGATTAGACTTTCCTTTAAACATTTTAAGCATTAGTTTATATTTGCAACTGCAGTCCTAAATTTATATTGAGACCTGAAGTTGGGAAACAGGGTGTTAAGATTTTACCATGTTGAACTCCACTTCAGTACCATATTGTGTGACTCAAGATAAAGACCTGAGAACTTCACTGCATTTCTATGAAAAGGAAGGGAGATGTCAAGTAGGACATTCATGCTAAATATGTTATACTGTAAGTTTAGTACTGATGAATTACTATGCTTAAGGAGTTCTACAAGAAGAACTTGAGTATGGATTTAATTTTTCTTCCATTCCCATCTCTCAGCCATATATGAGCAAAACTGAGTACATGTTATCCACATTGAGGTTGTTCATTTGTGAACAGTGACAGTTTGTCAAGGAAATTCTGAATGTGAAGGTTAAAAAAAAAAGAAACCCAGAGAACCAAATTTTCTCCAAATAATCATTCTTCTGAGTGATTATCTACCTTTTGCTGATGTTTATTTATATATAAGCTCAGCATCCAAACCAAATAACACTGGGATTTGTAATCATGTGCTACTTAGTGACATAGTAAGACCATGTTTCTAAATGAAAAAATAGAAAAGGACTGGAGATGCAGCTCAGTGTGAAGGCCTTGGTTCAATACCTCAAAACCAAAAGTGACTTATTGTACTTTGGTATTGAAACAGAGCTACAAAGTTCGTACTTTGTTAGTGTCAGGTGTCAGTACTGCCCTCAGTCTTCAGCTATCTGTAAAAAAATTTGTCATATACATTGTCTGCTTATGATGAATATGGATGTTTAATTTCCTAACAATGTGCTGGTGGCAGAACATACCACTTGATTGTTCAGGATGTCAGGATTTCCAGGGGGATCATTTTCTGATGTGACAGAAAAATCCACTAATTCAATGTATTTGACAGAATAATTTAATAATGATCACTAAGAAACTAAATGACTCATCTTTTTTTGTCGGTACCAGGGATCGAACTCTCAACCTTGTACTTGCCAGGCAGGTGCTTATGCTACTGAGTTAAATCTTTGACTTTAAATGACTCATGTTTAAAATGAAAAGATGAAAACTTCATATTTCTAAAAGGAAGTTACGATAAAAATTCTGAAAATGATATTTCTGCATTTAGGGCCTAAATCTCATTAATGTTGATTAAAGAAATCACTGGAATGAGAAATTGAGCTGGAAATGTCTGTATATGGTCTTAGGTTTAGTATATGATATATAATATAAAATTATAAGTTAATATGTTTATACAAAATATATATATTATATTTATATACATGTATGTATATATATGTTTATATACACATATTTTTGAAGTAATAATCATGGCCAACATGTATGGGGCAGTTTTTGGTGTTCTAATCATTATTCTAAGTATTACTTTTGTTTATTCTTCCATTAGCTCTCTAGATCCTTTCATTTTATGGGTTTTAGATGAAAGAAGCCAAGACTCAATAAGTTAAGCTCTTGTTAAAGATGATACTGCTAGTATTGGGGGATTGGAATTCAGGCACTAATACCATATACCAACCATTAAAAACAACAGTAATATTTTGTTTTAAAAGAAGCAAACAAACAAGATTACTAATTTATTTATATTTTTGACATTGTATTGTAGCAGGTGTACTAGTTGCTTATGGTTCCTACACCAAATTCTCACAAACTGGGAGGATTAAGACAATGGAAATTTAATTTGTCAGAGTTTTGGAGGCCCGAAGTCTGAAACAAAGATGTTGGCAGAGAATGTTCCCTCTGCAGCATCCAGGGAAGAGTCCCTCCTTGTCTCCTTCCACTTCTAGTGGCTCAGGGTGTTCCTTGTAATTACATCATTCTAGGCTGTGCCCTGATTTTCAAAAGATATTCTCTCCTCTCTGTGACTTCTCTTTGTACCTTAAAAAGACACTTCTCAATGGATTTGGGGCTTGTCCTGATAACCAGGGTGCTCTCATCTTGAGATCCTTAATTTAGTGCCTTGACAAAGACTTAATTTTTATGTGTGGTTCTGAGCCTCAGGCCAGTGCTGTACTACTAAGCTCTAGAAACTATCCAAGAAAATATGTTGGTTTATTTTGTTCCTTGATCAGAGATTTTTTTTTCATGGCTTGAAGATGGCTACCTATTTGTTCTCACATAGTGGGGAGAGAGTTCTAGGCCTTCTCTTTTCTTCTCTTCTCTTCTCTCTTTCTCTCTCTCTCCCTCTCTCTCTCGCTTTCTCTCTCTCTTTCTTTCATGCATTTTTTTTATCAGCAAGGGTATTAAGCTCATTTGAACCTAATTACCACCAAATCTCCACCTCCAAATATCATCACATAATGTTCAGGACTCCAACATATGAATTTGAGAGGACACGCATTTTCAGTGTATAATGGAAATAAAAGTAAAAATTATACCTTTTGGAAATGACATGATTTTATTGGTAAAATGCAGAAGATTCCCTGAGTCCGCAATCTGCTGTGTTCTGGGCCAGTTCTCCTCATGTCTGCGTTGTGAATGTCAGCCTGGGATTCTCCTTTAGTCCTATCCTGGGCTATTCTTTTGCTCTGTTTATTCGGACTCCTCTGCTTCCTGAATTCCATTATTTCCTTTATTTCTGTTTTTTTTCCAGTAACTTCTGGAGAAAATGTGCATGAGTAAGTTTCCTATAATAAATGTCTCTGAATAATAAAGAGAATCCTTCAGTTCTGTTTCTCTGGAAAAATCTGACCAATCCAGATTTTAACACCAAGAGTAGTTTTAGTGTTCTAGTACTGACTGAGCTAAATTTCAGTGTGTGGTATCTACATTACAGAATAGGTTTAACTTTTATTTTTTCTTTTAGCTTTGAGATTATTAAAATTTACTTTACTTGTAGAACTGCTTTTTTGTCTTAAAGTAAATTTTGTCATACACTAGCTCTTTCTTGGATATGATTGCATAATGTATATTTTCCATCTTGTTACATTCTGTTTTCTTACATTTAAAAGAGTGTTCTTGATGCTGGGAAAACAAGCAGCTCACTCACCGCTCTGGTAAGTGGCTTTGGCCTGGCAAGTGTTGGCCGCCCCAGAGTGAGAATTATCGACGTTTCCTGAGCTCTGCCCCATGTTGGAACTTGGGGTGCTGGGAAAACAAGCAGCCAGCTCACCGCTCTGGTAAGTGGCTGTGAGCCTTCTGGCGCGTGGGCTAAGAATCAAACATCCATCTTCCCCACACCCCCTGTTAGCAACTGGGAGCCAGAGATCTGAGTACCTCTTGGGAGAGTCAATGTATGCAATATAGCAAATAAGGGGAATTTCCTTCTACCATCTCTTTGAAGACAAATATCTTTATCACTGTTTTGCTCTGTTCTGATTAATGGTATTGCTGTATTCAATATTCTGTTTTTATAAGTTCGGTATTTCCTTCTATTTTGCTGTACCTGATTGAAAGAACAACTATTGTGGAGAAAACGAAATATACTATTATACATGTTACTATTACCCTGGTAACCTGCTGTGAGGTTCTGTACCAGTTTCACTACACTGTCTCAGTTGGCTTTGTTCTGTCTTGTTCTTCTGTATTTTACTATCTTCAAAATAATAATAATAATAATAATAATAATAATAATTTTTTAAAAAGAGAAAGATAAAAAAAGTAACAAAATGCCTCCAAAAACTCCCAACTCCCCCAAAGCTGATCCATGGGGAATGGATGAGGAGAAACTCAAAAACAAAGCAACAGAATTATATAAGTTGATTAAAAATAAAGAACAACAATGAAACAGATCAGTAAGGTACTGAGCAAGCTGAAATATGATATAACTAAACAGATAGTGGACTTAAAAAGCAAAAGGAGGAAAAGAAAGTGCTCTGAAGGATATAACTGCATGTATGTTTAAGTGTGTAGGATTGATAACCATGTTCCTGAGTTTTTGTTGGATTGTTAAACGGAACTGTTGCAGCCTCACTGTTTGAATGTCCACTTAGTATGCTTTAATTTTGTAACTTGAATAACTAAGTCTAAGAAGACAGTATGTAATTTATCAAGTAGTGATTTCTTATTGTTTATTGAAATTCTGTACTGTTTCTACCCTTCTTTCTGTTTTGTTTTTTTTCTCTTTAAATAAAATTTTTTTGAAAATTAAAAAAAATAAAAGTGTTCTTTCTAACTACATTTTGACAATTGTAGTTTTAAAGTATTACTTTTATTGAATGAGATTACTAGTATTAGGTTTAAATCATTTGTTCATTTTATATGTCTGTCAGTTTATATCACCTTTCAAAAATTCATTCTTTTAGATTACCAAAAACATTTTTGGGTGGTTAAGAAGTATTTTATTGAATGATGATCAGTGATATCAACTTAACTAGTTCATTTGTGACAGCTCTCTCCCTATGTCCTTTGATTTTGATGTTCTTCAACACTGTGATTGGTACCTAGAGGTTTTTACATTTGTATTAATAAGTTTTCCTTTTGTTGGGGAAAATTACTTGACATCCACAAGTTAAAGGAACAGAGGTATAATTTGGCTCATGGTTCAAATCTATGGTTAGCTGGCTTTAAGGCAAAAACATCATGTAGGGAGATGTGGTAGAGCAAAATTGCTTAATTCGTTGTGGCTGGGAAGCAAGGCAGAGGAGCAACACTAGAGAAGAAAGAATGAGGGACCACCAGGTAGACCCTCTGTGACACCCAGACACACCCAGAAGTGTGGCTTACTAGTGAAGTCAAAAATTAAACTTACCCACCATATTTTATCCCTGGTCCACTTGACATGCAAGCATATATTAAATATATTTAATTTCCAAATAAAGACAATATTAATTCACAATTCTACCTAACATGATACAGCCACCCATCTACAACATAAAATACAATAAGACTGTAGTCCAAGTCTTAACACTTCCATTATGGTTCAGAAGTTCAAATCCAACTCTCTTTTGAGACTGAAGGCAAATCCTTAGCTGTAACCTCTGTAAAATTTAAAAAGCAAGTGACTTAATCCCAGTATAAAGTGATACGTCTCCATTTCAAAAGAGAGTAGAGGCATAGAAAAAAGATGGACTAAAGCAGAATAGAAACCGAGCAAAGCATACCTTATAGCTCACTGTCTGGCACACAGGGCCTGTGGTAGTGAGAGGTGAGCTCCAGATCAATTGGTCAGTACCATCTCTGTGGCCTTCTAGCTATAGCCTGCATGGTCTCTCTCTTCGGCTGGCTCTGCTTGTTGCCTGTATCTTTCCTTGACAGACATTTGATTATGATATTTGTACTATCTGTCTGTGTACTCAAAAAGGCAGATACTTTCTCCAGCACTTAAGGAGTAGTTTTGCTAAGGAAAGAACTCCCCTATAGCATGAGGGTCTTGCCGGACTGTGCTGTGGCTCTGTGCATGTAGGGATCAGTTATTTTGTGAAAATACCCATTCTTTTGTAGATTTTAACATGCTTTTAAAATTCATTAATCATAGTTTAGAAAAAGTAATCTTAGTTGATCATGGTAGTACACACCTGTAGTCCCGGGTGCTCAAGAGGCTGAGGCAGGGAGATTGCTTGAATCTAGAAGCTTAAGAACATCCTGGTAATATAGCAAGACCACAAATCAAACAACCCCATCTTCCCCACACACATACAAACTTTTTATTTTAGAATGAACATGGATTTAAAATTGTGAAAAGATATTGGAGAATCCTTAAATACTCCACAACCACTTTTCCCTATGGTTAACATCTTACATAGTTACGATTTTTGGTTAACTGCTCCTACCCTTCCCTTTTTAACTCCTTTATTGCTACAACTTCTCTCCACTCATTCCACTATATACTCACCAAGATAATGGGCCTTTAAGGGTTCCTTTGACTACATTATAAATACTGTTGAATGCAACATCCTTCATGTGACAAACAAAAATAGATTTGCTGATGAGTAAATAGGTAGTCGGAGTAAATGGACAAAAACTCCAAAAGTCATATTACTAACTCAATACTCATTTAATGAATAACAAAATTATTAGTTGAACATAAACTGCTACTAAAACTTAAATATAATTGCAAAGGACTAAAAATTAGTGCTTAATTCCATTCATTACATTTTTTATTTCAAATACCTATTTTCATAATTATTATTTAAATCAAAGCCATGTTTATACAAGGTCCTAAAGAAGAGAAAGTGATTTCAAAAGTTTTTATTAAAATTCTACAAAAATTAACCATTGTTGAGATAACAGAACAAGAAAGAAAGAACCAACCCTTTAAATAGATTCTGAAAAATGTATATGTATACATACCATTTTAATCATGAAGTTTATATCCCACTACATGAATTTATTATTCAGGCTTCTAATAATATATATGGTCCAAAACAAAGCAAAATGAGAAGGACAAACAAATCCTTCTAGTAAGATGAATAATAACTAGTAACTACCTTAAATTGGAAGGCTACATAGAATTTTACTAGAGATTTATATCATTTGATCAACAAAAGGTTGAACTAAGGGTAAGCACTAAAGAACAGTGTTACCACTTTATTTTAAAAAGAACAAAATGAATTTAAAAATAAATGAACTTAGTTGTACATGAGATTAATATACCAGTAATAATCTCTGATTAATGTTAAGTTTAAACTTTCAAATTGTCCATGGAATAAAGCAGGGTATCACTTACTAAAGATAGAATAAAACGTAAAATTGTAACTATGACATTTGTGCTACTATTTCTGAAATCTTCTTTTCCTTTTTCTCTCTTTTTTGATAGTTTCAGTATTTCTGAACGTATGTTGCAACTTTCTTCTTAGATTATTAAAGCAAAATTCACCATTACCTTCTACCCAGAAACTCAATAATTTATTCATTTTCTACTCCCTGTTAATATGTACATTTTCTGCAGTGCAAAAGCAGCTTTTGAGTCACCATTGACTCATACTTTTCATCTTCTGACTTTAGTCACCATGAAATTCTATATAATTATTTTGCAAAATAACTCTGGATTCCATCCATCTGCCTATAATTTCGTAACCTCAGCACCTTGTCCTTGTGTAGCCTAAGTACTCCTTGTTTCTTGTTCCTCTATACTATATCACTTCAGAGAAACAGCATTCTGACTGAAAAGTAAAATTGATGACAATTCAAATCTTACTTATTCTCTCAAGAACTTTATGGTGGAAAGAGTTTAAAAGAAATCTGAAAAAAAGTCTGGAGCCACTTTGCCCCTACTTCATTATTCATGTGTACTGCGTTCATTTCTTATTTCACCTAAAATCTTAATTTACCATCTTGGTATCCTGTCTGATTTCAGCATGCAGACAACAATGGTAATAATTACGTTGAATCAACTACTGAATGTTGTGGTGATCAACCACCATCCATGATTTATACTTGCTTACAAGAAGAATGTAATTGGATGAAAAGGAAATGATAGAAATTTTATATATGCACTACAGTGGTTGTCCCAGAGCCATGGACAAAGTAGCATATTCCTTGAAATTTGTCTTTCAGTGCCCATTGAAAATTCTACCTGTCCTCACTTTGTCCCCCACATTTTCAGTCTGGGGAACACTGTGTCTGGCTTGACTCTCAAACTTAAATTCTCTAAGAGTTATATTACTACCAAAGTGAGTAATATTAATTAACCCTTTAAAAAAGTGTGTTTAGGGAGGATATTGCATGTGTCAAGTTCAAGTTCATATTTGTTTCGGTTGTTACCTGAAATGTCTCATAAAATGACTAGGTTCATCAGTGGGGTTATGCACTGGTGATATATTTTGATGGCACTGCTGGGAGGTGATGGAAACAGAAACTTGGGACTAATGGCATGGATTGTGAAGATGTGATCTTGGGGAATATATCTGGTTACCAGTCCATTCTTTAGCACTTTGCCTTTCTCTCTGCTTCCTGGCTGCCATGAGGTAAGCAGCTTTCCTTTGCCAAATCCTTCTTCCATGAAGTTTCTGCCCATGCAGTCGAGTTGGCTCTCTGTAAAATGGAAAGCTCTGAAACAGAGCCAAAATAAATCTTGAATTGTTTGCACCAGGTGTTTTGAGGAAAAGCTGACTGATACAACATCCTCTTTAACTCTTGCCTCTACTTCTGTTCTTTAATACATATTTTAGTTCACTTGGGTTTAGAATACTTCTTTCTTAATTTTGATTTTGTTTTTCTTGCATTTCTAGTTTTCATTTTTAAATCTTATTATGTGCTTACTGTACCTCACTAAGAAATCTATGCTCATGATGTATATTGCAATAAATACATCTTCTCTTTGAAAATTCTTTGCATAGACTTCAAAGTGTCTGTTTCCCTGTTCTCTAGTGCCCTGACAGGCATTATTTTAGGAGTGTGCTTTTTAGTTTTAAAAATAATTTAAATCACTTTTTAAAGTGATAATATGGCATCACTATAATAAAATAACAGATTTATCATGATGATGATTAAAATATAATATTCTATAACATCTCTCCTCAACTCTTTTCACTCCCTAGAAAGAATTTATTGCTTTGTTTCTTTACAATTGCCCTGATAGCATCAATTTTTTAACTTACCTATTTTAATTATTATCTGCTTTCTCCCATGGGGAGATTTTGTGATAACATGCAAGAGCCAGACATCTTTTCATTACTTGTAGTACATACTCTTTTTCTCTCCCTCCTTTCTTTCGTCCCCTTCTCTCTTCTCTCTTTCTTCTTTTCTCTTCTTTCTCTCTTCCTGGTAATGGGTATTGAACCTAATGTCCTTGCACATATCGAGCAAGTACTTTACCACTGAACTACATCTCTAGTCCAACTTTTTCTTTTCTTTCTTTTTGAATGCGTATTAGAGAGGCATTAGACTTCCTGGAATTGAGTATCTCTGACCCCTTTCCTCTGTTATACATTGTCCACTTTATGTCTTTTAGGAGTATCTCCTTGACTTTATCTGTAATTAGAAAACTTAATATACTGTTCTTCACAAAAACTTCTAAGGATTATGAAGTAGTGATTTAAAATGTCCTAATTCTTCTGTTTCCTCACTGCTTGTTTTTTTCTGCTTTTTCCCCAACTTTTTGAAGAGTGGACTTTTCTTTTCATGTTGAAAGATCTCTTCAAATATTGGGTGATGTTAAAGGACAAGGCTTTCAAAAGCTGGCTGGGAATTCTCTGTGTTAGTAATACTAAAGCACTCTATGATTGTGATTTTAGATGAGTAGACATCTGAGCTAGGAAAGCTCTCCTCTCTGTCTGGAGATGTGTCCCTGCCTGTGTTGTTGACGGGGATGGTGGGAGTGTGTGTGACACAAACCCTCATATCCACATGATTTCAACTATTCTATGTCAAGTGATTTTCTTTCATCTTACTAGGAGCCTCAATTTCCCAAGTTCTTCAGAGGGGAAGATGGTTTGGCGTCAGTGTTTTTCATGTTCCCCAGAACGCATAGCTGCTTCTGCCATTTCTTCTGCCCTGCTACATCAGTTTTCCCTCCTTCGTTAATTTTAGTCTTTTGGTAATATTTTAAAGCTACAGACATTTGCTATTCTGTTCTCATCATAATTGTGAATTTTTCCACTTCTCATTTCTGTACATTCATTGTAATTGATCTTGGCAGAGAAAAGAGTCATACAATAGGCTGTCTTTAAAGCAAAAACCTATAATTTTCATTGAATTGTTGGATACTTTGATCAACATTTTCATTCCTCATGTTCTAGAAAATGTCTTTATTGTGACTGACAGTCATTTTCTCTAAAAAGTTTGGAGGTATTCTTCCATAATTCCCTAGCTAAATTCTTACTGGTAAGGAAGTGTAATGTCAGAATAACCCTTTTTTTCCTTACCTTAGATTTTATTCTCTTTGAATTTGTACGGTTTTTTTTTTCTTATCTAAGACAGTTCTACTTAGGGGTCTAAAAAATTTATTCTACTCAGCAGTAAATGATTTTTTTCAGTCTGAAAATGTGCCTTTCTTCAGATCTGAAAATCCTTTGTACCATGTATTTATTTATACTCACCCACCCAATTTTTAATACTTTATTTTGAAATTTAATGAAAATGATTAAAAATGCTGTCACTAGAATCTGGATGAAAGGGATAGCCAGTTAACAAAGGTACTTGTTTAAAAAATCATTCACAAATGCAAAAATCTATAAAATACTTAAAAACAAACTTAAAAAGAAATGAGCAGAAGTATATGAGGACAATGATAACTTTAGAAGTTTCACAGTAGGTTGTTTATTTGAGCTCACTGTATTTTCTTGATGTGGGAATTCAGTGCTCTAAATTTCCCCTGTAGATTGCTTTCATTGTATCCCATAAGTTCCAGTATTTGTATTGGCATTATCATTTAATTGTAGAAATTGTCTAATCTTCTTTAATTTCATCTGTGACCTATTGGTTATTTAGGGGAGGGTGTTATTTTTTTGCATGTGTTTATGATGTTCTTGTGGATTCTTTTTTCCATTGATTTCTACTTTCATTGCATTGTGGTTAATAAGATGCATTGAATAATTTCAATTCCTTTACTTAGGCATGTTCTCTGAGCTAGTATGTGGTCTATTTTGAAGAACTTCTGATTTTGTGGAGTGAAATACTCTGTAGACACCTACTAAATCCATTTGTGCATAGGTTTGATTCAGTTCTGATATATTTTGCTAATTTTTTTGGTCTAATTGATCTATTTTTGACAATGGGGTATTACAGTATTTCATTACAATTGTGTTAGCGCTTAATTGATTTTCAAAGCTGTTAATATTTGTCCTATATTTGGATTGCTGGTATTTGGTACATATATATTTGTGATTGTTGTGAAATAGGAAGAAAATGTTCAAATGTGAGGGGGAAATAGGAGTAGGGGGAAAGGAAGGAAGGGAAAAGGTAAAAAAAGGAAAAAACTAGAAACAAAGATTTTATAAATAAGTAGAGGTAGGTAGGAAAATGGGAGAAAAAAGCATACAGATGTATCATTTACAGGTGCAAATTCCCTATGATGAATGTATATATAAAATGCACCAATAAATGTAGTTAATCTAAAAAAATTATAACTTTATAAAGAATAATTAAAAAAACTTTTCTTAGTGGAATTGCATACCATATCAATATATGGGCAGTTTTGTTACTGCAGGAATATGTATATGAATTTAATCAATAAATTCAATAATCCTTTTAGGGTTTCTTATTTCCCTTTTACACTACATAAGTTGCCTAGAATTGTATTTGCATAAAGATAACCAAATACAACAAAAATGTAATGAAACTCAGCTTGACATAATAGCTAGAAATTATTTATAAAGGCATTCATATATGTGATTTTCAAATATTTAGTACAGTAAAATATAGTTCTAGGATAGTAAAAATATGTAAGCAGTCAATAGAACAGAAATGTGAGTCAAGAAAGAGACTGAAATAACACCTGTGAATTTATAGCAGGATAAAGATAGTTTTCATAATTATTAGGAAAAGCTATGTTGTTAATTACTGGTAATGATAAGAAGTTGTTAGTCTTTTGGGAAATAATACATCTGACTATTGTACTTAATACAAATCCATGTGAATCAAAAATTGAACTATCAAAGTGACAGAAGAAAATATACATATATACAGTTAGAATATTTACTAGAAAGTGGTTTCCAAACATGAAAGAAAACCCAGAAGATGCAGAGAAAAAGAGGCCATTTTCATGAGACAAAAATTTAAAAGTTTGCTATAGTTGAACTCTTTCATAAAGGTAGTAAAAATACCATACATTGGATGAATATTTTTATAATAACTTAGGAAATTTCTATGCTAATCAAATATCCATCTGTTGTGAAACAAGAATAAAAAATAAATAGCATGTAGGCAAATTGTTGAAGAAGCTCATTAAAAACAATCTTGTAGCCAATAAACTTATGTAAAAAATTTTAGTCTTTTTTTAAAGTTCATAGTACTTTTAATTTTTATTTTTTTAATTTTTAAAAAGATTATTTATTTATTTATTTATTTTTGAGTACTGGGGATCAAACTCATGACCTTGTGCTTACTAGGCAAGCACTTGGGCCACTGAGCTAAATCCCCAGCCCTCAGAGTAGTTTTTAAAATATGGTCAAATAAATATAATAAATGTACCACCTTAATTAAGTTCAGTAGTCTCAAGTGCATTTACATTCTTGTGCACCCAATGTCCAGAACTCTTTCATCTTATACAATTGAAATTCCTACATCTGTTAAGCATGAAATCTCCATTTCTGCTTCAAACTCAGCTCCAGACAATCACTCTCTACTTTCTTATTTTATGAGTGACTGGCTCATGTAAGTGAAATCATATAGTACTTAGTTTTTTAATGACTGGGTTGTTTCATTTAACATAACATATTCAGGTTTCATCTATGTTATAGTATGTGTCAGAATTTCCTTCCTTTTAGAGGCTGAAGAATATTCCATTTTATGTATACACTATATTTGGTTTATCCATCTACCCCATCCATGGTCACTTGTGTTGCCTCCAGTCTTTTACCTATCACATATAATGCTACTTTCAACATTGTACAATATCTCTTCCAAGTAATGCTTTCATTTTTTTCCCTTTTTACACTTACCAGGAAATAAAATTATTGGATCATCTGATAATTTAGATTTTTGAAGAACTGTCATAATATTTTCCACTATAGCTATATTATTTTATATTCCCTTCAACAATGTGCAAAAGTTCTATTTTGTCCACATGATCTGTGTTTTTTATAGTAGTCATTCTATTAGGTATGAGATAATAACCCCTTATGATTTGATGTGTATTTCCCTTCTGTGTAATGATGTTGAACTGCTTTTCATGTGTATTGCAGCCATATTTTTATCTTTTTTGGTAAAATGTCTATTCAAGGGTTTTTCCTATTTCTATTTAGATTATATTTTAATTATTTTGTTGTAGATGTTCTTTATATAGTGTCTTTATTAACTTTTTATTAGATAAATGGTTTGCAAATATTTTATCCTTATTTTATTTTTATATTGTTTTAATTATTTTAATACCACAGATTAGATTGCCATCTTTTTTATCATTCTGGTGTTTATTTACATTTTATCTATAAGGATATATTTTCAGCTTTCTTCTTGAAATATATCCTGTTTAAATATAGAATACATACCAAAAATAATTTGAATAGAAATTCTGTTTTTATTTATTTTAAATCATTTTCATTCCAGCCTCATTCTTGAAAGGTATTTTTATGGAGAACACAATTCCTAATTTTTTGTGTGCTCATTGTTTGGTTTTGTTTGGTCAACACTTTAAGCATATATTTTTCTCTCCTGACATCTGTCACCCATTGCTATTTTTGGATAAGCTGGATGGCTGTCTAATTTTGTGTTATTTTGCAGTTGATGTCTTTAGTCTCTGATCTCTTTTGTGTTCTTTTCTCTGTTTTGTATTCAGCAGTTTTATTATAATGATTTGCTTCTAAATCTGTGGATTGATATTTTCTCACAATTCTGAAACTCTTATATACACAGAAATCCTATGTTGTCTGTGTGCTTTCATTACATAGCTATTATACTCTTTTTCATCATTTCACCTTTGATTTCTTCCTTTGCATTATAAACAGACTCTCAAAGAAAGGAGGTAAAAACCCATAATATTGTTTATTTAAAGTTTCAGTTGTAAAAATTAAATGTAAGCTTCTGTTCTTTATTGTATATTATGTGTTTTAATTTTCTCCCATTTATTTTTTTAAATATCAGGCTGCTCTCTGTTTCTCTTTGCTTTTGTTTCAGCCTGTTTGTCTTCCAATACTAGGTCCTATTTCCTTGCCTTAAAACATTTTTTGAGGGTGCAAGATGTGATCTTTTAAAATCTATAGATCTGGGCCAGGGATTTAGCTCAGCAGCATAAGTGCCTGCCTGGTAAGTGTGAATTGATCCTTGGTACCAAAACAAACAAACAAACAAACAATCCATGGTGAGGTGATATGTACTGGTGAGAATTTGCTGGTGAGATTATAGATGAAGAGGTCAGGGTCCAAAGCATCTCTCTCTGTACACTTGAACATTGACTGGTTTTTGTTTTGAGATGGAGATCTGACATTGGAATTTAAGTGATTAGCAAACATTTTTTGCCAATCAGCCTAGGATTCTTTTGCTCAACACAGATGGAAGTCATGAATTGGCAAAGTACAGCTCTGCTAGTAGTCCTGGTATCTCCAAATGACAGTGGATACAGTTGGATGCCAACAGTTGACACAGCCAGCTGCTGGTCTTTGCTGCTGATGGCTGCACAGTCTGCCGTCTTGTGCCAGATACCTATTGACTCTGCTGAGTGCTGGTCTCTCCTGTGTGCTGGTTTCTGCTGCTGATCTTTTTGGCTACTGGTGTCTGGAGCTCTTCATTGCTAATGGCCTCAGCCTCTATTGTTCATGACTCTTTTTTTCGAACCAGCTGCTCTGAATGCACACAACTCAGGGTAAGAATCCCAATGAACTTTGAAACTAACACTACCTGAGAAATAAATCACAAGCAGCTTTATAATACTACCAGATTTATAAGAATATAACAGGGATTTTGCTGCAGCAGGGTGGGGGTTGGGGAGTAAGTACACTTTCTAGACAAACCTGAGGGGTGTGTGTGTAGAGTGAGACTTATATAGGAGCTATAGGCCTGTGATTGGTCCTGGTTACAGGCCTGTTATTGGTGCAGGTGTTGTCCTGGTGGAGATCCATTGATGAGGCACAGTTGAAAGCAGGGAATCTTCTGGAAGGCTAACTGTGGGATTGAGGATGTTATAATTGGTTGCAGATCCCTCTCTACCTGGTCTTAGCCATTCTAGGGTGCCCCCTTCCCTTTTTAAAAAGGCATAAGTCACCTCTGAAATGGTGGGAATTGGGTGGAGGAACCATAAAGATAGTTAAAGTGTACCTATGTTGGAGTAGAGTGAAGGATGGCTCTCTGATAGCCAAGGAGGACACTGTAGCAAGTTGTCCCAGGCCATTGAGTGGGTACAGGAAACAAAGGGAAGTGAAGGGGAAGAGCACAGCAGTCACCAGCCAAACCATCCCCCCTTCAATGGTCTCACATTCATTAATCCTTAACTTCATTGAGGAGAGTCTGCCTTACCCATTAGATTGTACATCAATGCCAGAGTAAGGGACAGTCTCTACATTTTTTTCTTGATTAGGGAATGGAGACTAAATGCCTTCCCAGTAAGTGGCCCCAGTGCTAGGGATGCTCCTGTCTCTTCATTTGTCCTGCCAGGTGTTTTGGTGGACAACAGCGTTCTTCAAGGCACATTGTTCTCTTTACCGAGACCTTTTCAGAAGCTACTAATGAGGTTATAGTGAAGGAAGAAAGTGTAGTTGATAACACACCTGGTTGGAAAGCAATCCTTATGTAGTCGGGGATGGCTGTGTCAACTGCATCCTTCCATCCTAGTGTTGGGGCTGACAGGGATTTAAGACTTATGTTTAGTACTTACTGCCATGTTCTGCTTCTGAAGCCGAGGAATTGATGTAGAGGAATGTTCTTTTATCTCCCAGGATGTGGACTTAATGATAACATCTAGTCTGTTGTTTTTATTTTTAAGCATTGTGATTGGGTTTTGTGGTTAGTTAGCTATCCACATAGTGTTTTTTATGGGAAATTGGAAATCTCTGCTTCTGTTCTGTGCTGTTAGCCTGGAATTTTGTATTTGCATATTTCCCTACATTAGCTTCCTCTTCAAGTTTTAAGGACCTTTGTGTCATTTATGTAACATTTATTTGAGATTTCTGATTGTCTTTATTTCATAACATTGATGTCTTCAGAAAAGAAAAAGGTTTTTCTAATTTCTGTTTTTAGTCTCTCCTAAAGAGCCTGATCATCTTGTCACACTGTATTAGCTTGATTCCAGGAGAATCAACTAATTGTCTAAATGACAGTATAACTTACAGATTGCTTTCATCTTTGCTCTGTGGGTTTAGAGAGTTAGGTGTATTGGACCTACTGCATTCACACTGTGACTTCCTCAGTCTCTGCATAAATGTTTAGTTTATTTTGTCATTTTGAACCATTTGAAAGATGCATACATGTGGTAGGCTTTCTATCACTTTATTTTTTAAAAATTCATCATATAGCTCTCAAAAGCAAGCTCATTCTATAACATAACCGCACTGCTATTTTGCTTTAAAAATGTAGCCACATTACTATAATAAGATTATCTCATTTTTCGTGATATTATATTATTTCACAAATATGTATTTGTTCCTTGTAATATTTGTTCTTTGTCCTTTACAACTTTTTTTTTAATCCACAGCATAATCCAGATCAGGTTTGTATTTGTCATTTTTCTTTAGTCTTCTTTAATGTAGATTGGTGACCCTATTTTTATACTTCAAACTCAGACACCAGTGTATTTGTAAGCAGAATTATACTTGAGGTTCATCATAAACATAAATGTCTCTGAATTTCATAAAATGGTTTATCTTAGAATTGATTATATCCAGTAAAAATTACATGTTATAAATCCACAAAGTATCTCTTCATGGCTAACACTATGTCTTACTTCACTCTATTAACATAAGTTGAACAAATTACACTCATTATAAATATTTATAGTTTAAAAATTGTTTAAATTGGAAATGCTGCAATTCATAAGACTCATTTCCTTTATCACTATGGCATAAATATAATGTCTTTTACCACCAACCATGCCTCTGTCTATCCATGTTATTACTTTTCACCATTTTCCTTCTAGTTGCACCAACTCTTTTTTTCCTCATTTTTGGTGTGTGTTACTTTCCCCTTCTTTTTCTCTGTTCCTCTCTTCCTCCTCCTCTTATCTATATCAGCAATGAGCAAGCAATACTTGCTAGGAAGACTTTGTAGTAAGCAATAAATATTCAAACATTTAGTTAAAAAAACTGGAATTAATTCTTTGCTCTGTTAAGTGTGGGATGACTTAGGCCTAATCTGAATGAGCCTCAGTATATTCACAGGAATCAAATGGGATAAAAGCCACCCAAATACATAAGCAACATTTGAGGCATGTGATCTTATGCACAAATCAATGATTGTGCCCAAATTTACACATATGCTAAATGATGCAACTGGGATGTAGAGCGAAGCAGTTGGAGCCAGAGTTCCTGAGCGCAGTCACTATACTTTGCTAACTCCTCAAGGTCATATGCCTATGAGAATTTGAGTTTGTGATCCTTATTCTCATCTCTCAGGATGTTCCTGTGGTCATTTATCTGTCTTTAGCAGAGAGCTTTTCAGTAGCTTTTCTTAGCACCTACTTCTCTACCTTCTTTCCTATCTATCTATTTATCTGTGTGTGTCTGTCTGTGTTACATTTGTGGTGCATCATAATTACACTCATGTTAGGGACTGGTTAATATACAATGTATACATCATATTGATGTTTTACTCCCCTTTTCCTCTCACCCTCTTTCTTTCTCCCTTTCTATTCCCTACCATCTGTCTCTTATTTTGCTCTTTAAATTATCTACAGTTTGGCTTTCTTATGTAAGAGAAACCATACAATATCTAACTTTTTGTGTCTGATTTATTTTACTTAATATTATGTTCTGAAGACCCATCCATTTTCCTACAGATGACTAAAATGTATTCTTCTTCATGGCTTAGTAACACTCCATCATGTATATATACCATATTTTTAAATATCTTCATCTGTTGATGAACATTTAGACTGTTTCCATGATTCAGCTATTCTCATTCATGCTGCTATAAACATGGTCATGTATCTATCCGTCACTGTGATATAATCCCTTTAGCTCTTTTGGAAAGATACCCAAAAGAGAGAGAGACCTGGGTTAGATAGAATTTCTAGTTTTAGTTTTTTTTGGAACTGCTATATTTATTTCCATAGTGGCTGTACTAGTTTACATTTCCACCAATAGTGTAGAAACATTTCTTTTCCCACATAATCTTATTAGTATTTGCTTTTGAGTCCTTGATGATAACCATTCTTACTGAAATAAGATGAAACCTCAGTGTTGATTTAATTTGCATTTCTTTAGTAGTAAGCATATTGAACAGTCTTCATACATGTATTGGTCATTTATAATTCTTTTCAAAAGTATATTTATTTCAGTTGCCTGTTTTTTTGGATTGTGTCTTTCCTCTTTCTTTCTTTCTTTTTTTTTCAGTTCTTTACATTTTCTAAGTATCAGTTCTGTCCAAGAAGTAGCTGGAAAAAATTCTTTCCCATTCTTCAGATTTTCTCTTCACTATGTTGGTTATTTCTTTTTTTTTAATTTTTTATTTAAAGGGATAAAACAGAAAAAGGAGAGAAATATTACAGAATTTCAAAAAAAATGTAAACATAAGAAATCATAAGCTGATAAATTACATATTGCTCTTTTAAAAATAGTTGTTCAGGTTATTTCTTTTGCTGTGTAGATTTTTTATTTGATATAATACCATTTAATGATTTTTGTTATTATGTCTTGTGTAAATGGGTTTCTATTGAAGTCTTTGCCTATGCCTGTGTCTTCCAAAGTTGTACCCATTTTATCTTCCCACAGATTCAGTGTTTCTGTTTTCATACTTTTTTCCTCTATGTTGATTTGATTTTAATACAAGGTGAGAGATATAGTTCTAGGCTAATTCTTTGTGTGAATAACCAGTTTTAACAGCATCATTTGTTAAAGAGACTGTCTTTTTTTCTGCTTATATTTTTATAACCTTATATTTTTTGTCAAAAATCAGATGGCTAAATGTGTACACGTTTTTTTTTTCTTCCCATATTGGTCTATTCTATCCCACTGAGCAACAAACATATCTATTTTTTGCCAATATCATGTTTTTATTGTTGCAGCTTTGTGGTATAAATAGAAATTCAAAATTGTCATGCCTCTTGCTTTGCCCCTTTTTCTCAGGATTTGTTTGGTCATTACTGTAGTTAAAGAAAAGGACTTTGACAAAATCTATCCAGCATCCATTCATGATTAAGACTTCCTACAAAAACAAGTATAGAAGGATCAAACTTCAAAATGACTAAAACCATGTATGACAAACCTGGCAACATCATACTGAGTGGGGCGAATCTGAACGAATTCCCTCTAAATTCAGAAATAATACAAGCCTTATCACTCTTGCTCCATATAGCACCTGAAACTTTAGCCAAGAGCACAGAGAAAGAAGTAAGAGTATGAATAGGAAAGAATAATTGAAACTCTCTTTTGCAGGTGACATGATTCTTTTCCTCGAGGACCCAAAACTCTCAGAAATAATAAATAAATTCAGCAATGGCAGGATAGAAAACACCCACACAAAAGTCAGCAGCACTCCTGTACACCAACAATTAACTCAGTAAGAAGGAAATCAGGAAAACAATTCCATCATGACAGCTTTAAAAAATCTTTAGATACCTAGGAGTTAACCTAAGTAAGGAAGTGAAAGGCCTGCATAGTGAAAACTGTAGTACTCTGAAGTAAAAGGACATTGAAGAGAACATTAGAAAATGAAAAGACACCCCATGTTCCTGGATAGACAGACCCAGTAATGTGAAAATCCCCATATTACTAAAATGATATATAGATTTACTGCAACTCCAATCAAAATATCAATAGCATTCTTCACAGAATTAGAAAAAGCAGTCCTAAAACTTGTATGGAACCAGAAGAGACTAGAATAGTCTGTTCTCTTTCTTGATGACATTGCTCCTTGCACCTCTGTCTTCTACAAGGATAAGATCTCTGTGAGTGGAAATTTTAGTCATAAAGTTCCATTCAGTTCAACGCATATTTGTGGCCAGAGGAAGGGAGACCTCTTATTCAGGCTGAGATGGTAGAAAAAAATAATCCCTCACTGGGTGGGACTATCCTGTTCTGCTAAAATGAATCTCGTTCTGTACTGTGAATTATTTTTCCAAAAGGTGCCCTCAGCTATCTCTGAGTTAATACCTATCAGACCCCAAAAGGGGAAAGATTAGGATGAAAACATGTCTGGAAGTCACTATAGTAGATGAATTTCTTACTGCTCTATGCTTGAGACAAGAGAACCCAGAAAAAGAATACTAATGCCTCTCTTGCCAGGACTTATATAAGGATTAGACAGAATGAATCACACAAAACAATTAGGAAAAAACTAGGAAAAGACAAGCATTTGATGTTAGCTATTCTTATCTTGACAAAGAATCTTACATGCATTGAAGCAATTTTCTCTGACACTGACAGTATTTCTATGTGGTTATTAATATTCCCAGGATCTTGAAATATAATTTTTGACTGAGACTTGATATCCATCAAAGATTATCAGCAATAATTCTGGATAAGTGAATACTGTCGTTTTGCTATGTTACTTTGCAAGGGGAAGGGTGGTAGATAACCATAGGGTAAATTATCATGATTTTATTTCAATATGATTACAGTGTTTCTCAGAAAATTGCAAGAGATAGCAATAACATGGGAACTAGGGAAATTAACGTATTTTTTCATACATTTGCAAGAAATAGATATCAGAGATATCTACTACCTACAATCGAAGTTTCCATTTTGTTCTTGAAAGTTATTACAAATAGAACTCACCTAAATAATTTGAAAAACAAAAATCAAAATTTATTTTAAACTGCAAAATTCTTAGCCTTAACACCATTGCATTTATTTATTTATCTTTTGGGGTACTGGAAATCAAACTCAGCACCTTGAGATTTCCAGGCAGGCACTTATGCTACTGAGCTCTATCTCCTGCTTGCATCATTGTCATATAAGGTTGCATAATTCCTTGTTAGGGTATAAGGGAGAACTGTCCCATGCATTGGAACCTGCTTAGCAGCATTTTGACCTCTACCACCAGGGTGTTAGTAGCTCTCTTTCAATTATGACAACCGAAAATGCCCCCAGACATTGTTCATTGTTCCCTAGGTGTAGATGCCAAATCACCCTGGTGGAAAGTCCTGTCAATGCATGTCATATTTAATTCACCTGCAGCAGTTCAGTGTGTAATTGAGAAAACAGTACCAAGTAGACTAGATATGCAGAAGAAAGAGGCCTTGGGTGATCTGTTCCTTTTGATGGTGCATTTAGAGTGTTCTGGCCAAGATAGCGTCCTGAAACTGAAATGAATCCACCTACCATTCTCACAGCGGCACTGACAGTGCCTTTCTGGTTGACAGATTATTCCCAGGTATAGTGAGGTGTTCCTGATGACTGCAACTTATTTCAGAATCCAGTACAGAAATTTCCTCCTCACAGTTTTGAGCTATTGCTCTTCTTTCAGCATCACACAGCACCATTTACCTCCCGCCATTTCACAGCAACTGTTTGTCCCAGACACTATAAAATTAGAGTCACTATTATGCAACTAAATCAGCCTTTTTAAAACTCTGCAAAGCTCCATGGATTCATTGAAAATAGTGGCTCATCATATTATTCTTGTCAGAAGCAAAACCCTGTTGAAATTTTCTCATTTATTGCTTTGCTTTCCTACACAAGATGCTTGGAATTTAAAACCTGAGAATCTGGTAAAACAAACTCAGCATACCTTCAGACTTCAGTGTGTGGCCTTCAAGTCATGTGTTAAGTCATGAAGATATCACTACTTGCAGTAGAACTATGATGACTAAGTTAGTTTGTTTTACAAGGAAATGTCTTGCATTTCCTTTTTTTCAGTATCCAAATAACCTTAGAACCATACAGCAAACTGCCACCTGTATTTAAAGAAAGCCCCTGATGAGTGACTAAAACGAAGAGTTTTCAGATCGTGAGGAAATGAGAGGTTTGATCCATGAGGCTGGGATACTTGGGTGATGTGCTGCCTCATTCCATTTCACCTTTGATGTCTGCTCTTACGCCAAGACCAAGAGGGACAGTAAGGTTTGGGGTTTACTTCTTCTGAGGTCGTACAATATGAACGAAGGCTGTACTCAGATTTAGTAATGTCATGGCCATTTCTGGCTGTGCCAAGGCATATAGGGAACATAGGAGGAGGAAAGAATTGTACATCAGTTTCTGTGATTCTCTGCCTGTCCCTTAACTACAGTTCTTCTAGATAGGAAGGGGAAGAGGTGAGTCTCCAACAATCTAATTGCCTCTAAAGGACAACCATGCAACATCTAAACTTTAAACCTGTCTCTTTTCCAGGTCAGATGAAAATGCTTCCTTCTCAGGCAACTCCATATCCCACACTTTAAAATAATTGACCATAGTACACAGCCCTTTCCAAGTGAGTCTTTCTTTGGACTTTTGTCCATTTAGATGTGTTGTACTTACACACCTAAACCTTAGATCCCTTATTAGACTGTGAGATCCTGATGAACAGGTTTGTGTGATCTTCTGGCAGGCACCAGCCTTAGTCCTCCCTAAACAAAAAGAGTAGAGGAGACCTATGCTTGAAGTTATTCAGTATGGCTTTTAATTCAGGCTGTACCTAAGGTGTTAGTCCTACTGATCCCTAGCTCTAAACTGAAATACTGAGCACAGTGGTGATAAATATTCTTAACTTCTCTGCATCTCTTTATACACAGTGATTACATCATCAGATGTTATCTCAGTAATAATTATATTTGTCAATTCAGAAAAATCTGAATCTACTGCTGTATTTCTCCCTCCTTTCTTTCCTTTTTTCCATTTTGCACTTCTCCCTTTTCCTTCCTTTTTTCCCTCCCATCACCAAATATTGTACTGTTTGGCAGGATCTTTTCTAGACTCTGTGATTTGGTGGTGGATAAACCAAGTTCTTATTTTCACTGAGCTTACATTTTGGTGTGCTCTCAGACAATACTGAAGATTCAAAAGTTAGCCTTTTTCTTGTACCCATGTGGGATTGATGGGTGTCTGACAAGAGGGGAACACAGTTAACTTCTATTTAGTTGCACTCTGGTCCCCATGGTGGCACAGTGGAAGGTATTGAACATTTAGAAGGTGAAGTGCTATGAGAAATCCCTGGGTCTTTGGAGCGTGTGCACATAGGAGATTGTGTGATCCTGCTCTCTTCTGTTATGCTTTATAGTCAGGCAGTGAACAGCTTCTTCTACCATATGTTCCCTGAATCAACATCTGGCATCCTGACTGGAGGCCAAGTGCAGTGGGCCCACCTGAGCTTGAACTGGACCCTCCAGAACTGTGAGCTAATACACCTTTTTTAATTATCATGGGTATTTCATTATAGTGATGGAAAGCTAACCATCTTGCCTCTTGGTGTGCTCGAGCACACCAAGTCTTTTGAATGTTACTCTTGCACCTTCTTTCAAACAGAAAATTAAGTGTGTTTTTTGGAAACGCATTTTCAGGCAAGCATTGTATCGGATGGAGAACAGGAGACAGGGAAGCAGATTCTCACAGGAAGATAGCTACCTGAAATAGCTTACTTTGTTTTACAAAGTGACTTCTTATATTTCCTATCTTTGTTATTCAAATAACTCCTCAGAACTACACATCAAATTGCCAACTTTACTTGGGAAAATTGCCTGTCAGTCTGATGAGTAAGACACAAAAGTGTTAGGTCATAAGAAAACAACAGACTCCATCTCACAAGATACGGACTAATTTGTTGTCTGATATATCCCTTTAAAGATGCCTTATATTGCTTTAAGAAGAGGTGTTTCTTGGGTTTGATCCCTAGCATGGGAAAAAAAGGGGTGGGGAAGATGCCTAGAAGAGCTAATTTTATCCACCATAAAAATTAGGGTTTATTGAATTTGATAGTTGAAAGCAGTTGAAAGATATGAAGGGATTATTTTTATAATGAATATCTTAATATATACTTCTAACCATAGAAATATAAATTATTGCTTATAGAATGTTGACATATGGACTGTTCACCAAAAATTATTTATATACAATAGAAACAATAGACATTTTAAGACTGGCATCTTAAAAAATCTCTGAAAGAGAAAGTTGGCCAAATAAAGGCAAAATGATTTCCATGTCATTAAAAGGCAAGAAAATGAGCTATTGCAAAGATACACATCTTCTGATTGAGAAACACAGTCTCATAAATAAGCATGTATATTTTTGAGATACTCAGAATGTGTCTCAATAGGATGTAATATTCCTTCCCAGTGGCAGCATGTCCTTTATAATGATGTTTATGTGATAAGACTCTGGTAAAACAATTGTTTTTCTGTGCCCCATTTGAACTAAATTTTTCGGGCATATAAGGAGCCACAACTATAAATCAAAGCGTGGCACACATGTCAGTCATCATGTCTTCCTAATGATTTTTCAGGCCTTTGCCTTTACTTCCTTGGGGTGGAAATTATTTTGTTTCTGTTTTTTCTATTTGGTTTTGTTTTAGGTCCCATAGGAACATTTCAAAGTTTTCCAGGTCAGGAGAAACTCACTTCAGTGATCCAAATGAAGTTGTAACCATTCAATTCCATGTATGCTTGTGCTGTTCAAATAACATTTAACTCTTCTGTGTCCACTGACCTTAACTCATGTCTTGGAGCAGCTGGTCCCTTGTGTCTCCTTCTGCTTTGAAGGCAGTTTGATATCAAATGCAGAAAGACACAGGACCAAATTTTCCAGTGAGGACTAATGGATAGATATTTCATGAGACCAGAATCAACATGACAGTGAATTATCCTCAAATTATGCTAAGTAATGGATCTAGTGGATTTCACCCCTCACAGCTGGGTGCATGGAACCTTTAATATCTGTTATATTATTTACAGTAAAAGAACAGCTCTTCCACATATATAGCAATCTAGCTCCCTTACTCTGTCTTTTCAAATGTACTTCTTAAATTTCTCTTTCCTCTTATGCCAGAAAATGTTTGAAGATCATTGATGCCATTTCATCCTCTCATTGTGGAAGCTCCTGGCAATAAGAGCATAGCTCAACATCCATGTTTCTTTGCTTCACAGGAATTACAGGCTTGTGAAATCAAATCCCATGCTCCTTTGAGAGAACCAGCCCTTTGTTACTTAGTTTCATACATGGTAACAAAATAGCAAGAGAATTGTACTCGGGTACAGACTTAATTTCTGTGGATGAGAGAATGCTGGTGAGGGAGCATGGTGGGAACACAGGACATTAGAGACAAATAGCCTGGGTCCTGTGCTCAGGCTCACCACCCAGGAGCTCCAGGTAATTAATCATTTATTTAACATTTGGAGACTCGGGTTTTTTAACCTCTTAAAATCAAAGGTTTAATGAAAACTGGAGGAACTATCAATGATGTATCGTATTGTTTCACTCTCATCACACAACCGGCATCTTGAGAGAGATTTTGTCTCTAGTAACACAGTCTCCTTCAGCTTGAACACAGGTTTTTTTCTCTCAGAGTCTCTGTGCTTACTGTTCTACCTTCCAGAACACTCTCCTCTCAGTCTTTTGAGGATCAGTCTTTCATATTCTTCTAGCCCCACTTTAATGCCACCTCTACAGTGAGACCTCCCACAGCTGCCCTACCTTTCTTCACCTGTGCTCTGTCATCTCAATTTGCTCCTTGCTTACCTGGGTTAGTTGTTCTCTCTCATGACATCTGGCACATTTCCTTCATAATCCTGACCATAATATGTATTTGTATTATTGCTGGTTCATTTACTTGTTTCATAGTTGTTACACTAGATTGAAAGCTGCCAACTATTTCTTTGCTCACTAGTAAATTCTCGGTACAATGTGCAGTTTGTACAGAGACTTGACAGGTGTTGCTTGGTCAGTGAAGGGGTGTTTCTTGCAATTATTTCAGTACTTTGAAATATGTAGCCTAACTTATTGCTATTTTTAAGGGAAAGAAACTAAGGTTTTAATAGCTGAAGTAAGTTGGTTAATTTTACTATTCATATGGAATGCATCTAGAGATTGAGCCCATGGTTGTCTATTTCAGGCTTTGTGTGCTTTTTACCTTTAATCTCAGCCAAATAGAGAGAAGGCACCAAAACTACAAAGCAGAGAGCACATTATGGAGTAGGATTTGAAAAGAGATGATATAATTTTATATTGGAAAATGAAATCGTTTTCATTGTATACATTGTAGGTTCTGACACTCTATATTGTCTTGGTTGAGTGAGTATAGGTTAACAAAGTAATTTATAAAACTGCACTATAAAGGTGTGATGTCACATGCCTATAATCACAGCACTCTAGAGTCAGTGGCCAAAGAATCATTGTGAGTTCAAGGCCAGCTTGAACTATGTAGTGAGACCCTGTCTCAAAAAACAAGTGAACAAATCTAAAGGAAAAAAAAAATCCCACACTGTACTACAGGTAAGCATGACATTGCCATGCATCTGATAATCATAAAAGAACTTACAAGTCACCTGAGATTCTTCTTTCTCTCCTGTATCCCCTTCCACTGCCAATTATCAGGTGCCATCAGGAAATTTTTAACTCTTTCTCCATACCAGCACTTATTGCTATAATGTAGATGGCCATCATCCATGGCTGCTTCTTATCCTCCCTGAACTATATTTGGCAGACAGAACCATCTTCAGTTCCCCAGGAAGCTATTTTCTCTGTTGAGTCCATACATCTGCACATGCTGTGTGGACACATGTGACCACCAATCCAAAGTACAGAAAAGGATAGTATTCTACGTACTATTGCCAACATGGAGTATTTCCATTCACATCAAACCTGCCAGTTTTGTGGGCAAACTGAGACACTGCTTTTGACCTGTCAGAACTATGCTTTTCAAACCATATGAAGGATCATTAGAAATTCCAATTCACTGTAACCAGTGCTTTAGAAATTAGAATAAATTATGAATTTCTGGAAAAGGAATTTTCAAAAAATGAAAGCCATACATGTTTAATACCATGTTTAAAAATTTTTAGTCTATAACCATAAAATTTTGAAGAGAAGGTATATTTTCCTAACCCATCACAACACTTATGTCTGATAACTCTATTACAAAAGACAGAAGAACAAGAAGAACATAGTCAAATTATTTGTTATAACTTGTATGTGACAGGAGAGCCATCAGTTTTTTCTCCAAAGACCCAGGGAAAAGTGTGTTTATATGCTTAGGCATGATGAAGATTGGACTGTCATGTAGAAATATGATTGGATAAAAATTGTTATTACCTAAAGTAATAAATTTGGGTGGAACTTAGCAAAGTCTGTTCAGATTCTTCTTGGTCTCTGTGACATTCCACCCATCACTGTGTGTGGCAGGTGTCACAGGGGGTCTTCAAGGGAAAAGGTCCAAAGAACACTTCTGCTACTATAAGTTTCTCAGTTTCCTTCTTCTTATGGTCCTGAATGTATAAAGATGCCATATTTTGGGATAGTGTTTCCTTCACCCAGTTAATTGCTTCAAAGTTTTCAAATGCTTACTTTCTGTTTTTGATCTTTCCTGGTGGGGAACCACATACATATGTTAGGCACAAAATTTCTGGTGTTAGAAGCAGACCAAAGAAACAAACTTTTGAGGGTATCTTGGCAAAGATTTTCCTTCTTACCATCCCTATACATCTTCCCTGAACTATACCCTTCTGTAGAAGGGTGCATGGCTGGGCTAAATCAAGTCAGCATAGCCAATAAGTAATCTGTCTGGATTTTGTTCCCTGATGCACCAATGTCACTATGCCTGCTCTGTTGGTGGGAGCATGGCCTCACAGTCTAACCAATTTTCTAGTTTAATGAGGTCAATTGTTTTGGAACAGAGCCTGTGACTCAGGAATCTGTTACACACACAGTTTATCGCAGGTGGACTGGCTTGTGGCCCTTTGACCTAAATTGTCTCTCTAAGTAATGGTGAGACAAGTGTGTGTACATTTTACAAAAACAGGATTTAGCAAAAAGAATTTCATAGAAAATGGATTTAACCTAAATACCCTCCTTTGGTAGAAAAGACTACTTTTCTCACACAGGAAGTAGAACTATGTTAATATCATGCAAAAGATAAGCATGTCAAACTACAAAAGCAGGAAGGAGAAGATTGAGCAACCCTGGAGTGCTCAGCTCCTTCGTGCAGTCTGTGCTGGAGTAGGCAAAGGCAAAGAACATTTCCATGGACAAAGTTAGGAGCCTATAGTTTTACCATTTAGATGTTGCTCTGTATATTATATTCATAGTTCTTTCTATGTATTTGTACTTTTTAAGCATAAAGTAGTGGACATAAAATAAACTCATGAGTTTGGTTTGGAGAGACCCAGATTTCTGGAAGAGAGCTATTACTACTAAATTGCATCATTCCTAAAGTACTACCCAAGCTTTCAAATCATTAAACATCTTTGACTAAAAGCATTGCAAAGAGATATCTATGAATAGACTTGTTGTATGCTACAAATAATAACACAAGTGTTGTATTAGATTTGAAATGTCCTTCAAGAAATCCAAGATGATCTATAGTGAATAAGCTCCTATTCAGTCAGCAAACCTACAGCTGGGGTGGAAATGAGGTCTGTTTGTTAAAAGGGCAGAATAAAGCATATCTACGGATAAACAAAAAGGCAGCTGGAAAGATGAAGATTTATAGAAGACCAGGAGATGAATAATCAATAATTTTTCTTTGGATAAGCCTTTATTACTTAAGGCTATGTGTATTATAAAAATAGAAGAATTCTAAAAAATAAAGAGTCAAAGGCAAGCTCATGAGGATCATTAATCATTGATGAAAAGAGACAAGACCTAATTGAAGGCTCAGAGTAATGACTTTGAGGATTCTTTATCTCAAAAGCTTGGATAGATTGTAAATATGAGTCAGAATCAGAGCATGAGAGTCACTGGGATTTATCAGAGAAAATCTGAGCACTGTGCCTATACTCCTGATTCCAGTGAACATGGTTGGGACCCTGGAAAGAAAAATTCAAGAGCAGCATACTTTGTCATCACATCAAGTTCAGAATGATTAATTTAAGAGGTCAGAATGCTCAGGGTTCAACAAGCCATAATTATGGGTGCATAGATATCTCCAACTGATTTTTCTCCTGGGAGGGTAAAGTCTTAAAACTGTAAAGCCTGGAGTTAAAAATACTGAAAAAGCTTGATGAGTAGGATAGGGCACTGATCTTGATTTTAGGAAACCAATTGTAGATTTAAATCTTTCAGTAACTTCCTACCTGACTGTCAGCAAGTCACTAAGCCTTTTCTTGGCTCAATCTCACTCTCTACACTATGGAAACAAAAATAAAATATCTACACTGTGGGAACAAAAATAAACTATGCAAAGTCTTCCTGACCAGGTTGCTATAAATGGAATCAGTCTCATAATGGGATTGAGAAAGTTGAATGTGATTGAGGTAATATACTGAAAAATATACTGATTTACTTCACTGTATTTTGGCCTAGATTCTGGAGGTAGAGATAAGAGAGATCCATTTATAGTGCAAGTAAGTTGAAAGTATTTATTAATAATAGTGAATATTCCAAATAATTTTAAAAATAGCTATATGGACTCAATTTAGTTTGTGTTAATGATTTATATAATAGAATTTTCTTTCTCATAATTTAACACTGAAGACCACAAATTACATTTCATTGTTATTTTGTTGTTTTATTGTCCTTATCCTCCTCAGCATCACATAGTGCTTAAGGAAAATGGGCTAGAGTCAGCAACCAATCTGGATATTAGTTCTTTCTCTGTTCACTGTCATGTGCTCCAGTCAGTGTCCCATGGCTCATAGCAGATAACTGACCCAGCTCTAGAATGACTGCTGCTTCTGGTGTGCCTGGAGCCTTTGATGGAGAAAGAGAGATTATCAGCATTAGATGTGGAATCCAGAACCACAATATTGTTCCCTGCAAATGTTTTATTCTTTTCTGATCCAGCATGAAACTCACAGGAGCTATAAGGAAAAGCCCAGCCAGTTAGAGTCTACTTCTCTGAGTCCAAGTTGCTGACTAGCAGCCAGTCTTATTTTTCTCAGGCTTGCCTACATGTAAATATTCACAGCCAGCCAGCCAGCCAGATACATAGCTAGCAGCTGCTAATCTCGAAGTGCTTTGATTGCTGGACCACTGTTCCTATTAGCATATTTTCCTTTGTCCTTATCTCTCCATTAATTGCATACCAGATTAGCATAATTTATTACTTTGGAAACCTTATAATAGTGTCTACTGCATTTGAGAAATAAGGATCTCTCTTAATAATACTGTCCTTGTTCTGGAGGGAATAGCCTCAAGGGAGCATTTCTCTTTCCCAAAGATAGATTTGATCTGATTTAAGTGGCTTTCACTATTTAATGGAAAATTGAGGGAATAAAATTCAAGTGTCTGAATCCTAAATAATTCCAAGGCTAAATTCTAAACTTGGCTACTGAATCTCTATATTATTATAGGAGGTGAGCAGACCAATATCAAGTGAATTTAATCTCTGGACTCTGAAGATATAATGATGGGGAATGGAACATTTTATTTTTTTCTATCTAAGATCATAAAAGGTTGGTGCACTGGAAAAAGGGTGTGAAGCATCCTTAGGAAATTGAATCAGTGTGTGTCCTACAAATGGAATTTTGTGCACACTGAAATTAACATAAAAGTATAGCCATCTAGGAATCCACTTAACACTAAGAAGCAGAGGTAATATTTATAGTTCATAGTTTTTAAAATCAGTACATTAAAAATCCAATTACTTTTACTGTTAAATACACATGAAACTTCATGAGTTTTTAGCAGCAAAGTATATAACAATAGATAATTTCAAGATTTTGATTATTGGAAAATACAGAGACCACAAAAAATAATGTGTATGCACATCAGCATTTTGCCATACAAATAAATGTCTGGAAGCTAATGGCCACCACTTTGAGCACCTTTTGTAATTATAGAGGCCAAAGGTAATTTGTTTTAATCCCATGACATCTCTATAAGTTTAGTACTAAAATATTTATACAAGTATTCTTTTCCTGATGTATACTTATTTGGGAGAATCTATTATGTATATCACAGTAAATACTAAACAAAGTTTAGCAATTCATACAAGGAAGACACAAAAGATGCTATGATTAAAGATAAATATAATTTAAGAGGAAGCAGAATTTAAAAACTCAAAACCCTAGTGAGGAACTTAGCACTACAGTATTCTGTGCTGCCTGCAAACAAATGACCTTTGATAAAGCGCTGAAGATGTTTATGGCTCAGTAGAATGGTTACTGTGAGCATTGAAGGAGGAAATATATACAGTAATATCTTGGTTCACAATTGCTTCACAAACAAAGCATTTTATACAATTTGTTTCTGTTTACAAGCTCCACATTGGGTGATGAACAGGGCCACAGTCATCTTCCCCAGAATAGTGAAACAAATTAAGTTCATGATCTGAGACACTGCTGTAAAATAATTTAAACAGTGCTTGTCCACCAGAGGAACCCAGTGGAGCTTTAAATATCAACACTACTATGGTGCTAGTACTTACTAATATTTTCCTTGTTAGTTTTCACATATTTTCCCCCCAAAATGTGCATGTATTCCAAACTCCAATGTATTCATCCTGAAAAATGTTACTGAGACACTCTAAAGATAGAATTTCTATGACAGGATTGTAAATTTAGTGACAGACCTATAAGAAAAATTATGAAATCACAAACAATTGGAAAAATGTGGAGGTGCTCCTGATATCCTTTAAAAGTAGTCATTCTGGGCAATCGCATTGGAAAAAGAACTGAAAATTACAAAGGACAAAATTCTATCCACACTTGGAATGAGGATGGGAGACAAGAACAATAGCTAAGAAATGTAGTCAATACCCAGTTCACTGCTGAATCCATTTGTGGAAGGATCTGGAACACTGATTCACTTCTCTACACTTCAAAACTCTGTTCACTCAATGTTGTATCAACATATTTGAGAGGAAAGAGGCTCTCCTAACCAAAACATAGCAGTTTCATATTACCAGCACAGAATTAGAAAATTTAATAACTTCAGATTTCTGCATCTTCTTTTTCCACATCTTGGATTTAAGAAAAAGAACTGTTACAAATGTGATGAGATCAAAAGTTTTAATACAAGGCCAATATTTGTGCATATTTACTGAGCTAAGTGTAAAAGATAGATGATATAGATAACTTATCAGATTGATACAGTGTCCAGAAAGTAACTATTACTATTACCAAGTATTAAAAATAATTCATTAGTTTTATATTTTCTGAGAAGTGGCAGGCCCATGAAGAAGAACATGGACAAAAGAATCCTACTGTATATAGAATTTCATGGCTCTTTGGTGGCTTAGTAAGATGAGAAAATTGTATGAAAATATATAAATTTCTAGTTTGTCATTCTATACTATATTTTGCACAAATTAAGCTAAAGCTACCTAAAATACTGTCTGTTTGATTTCAAAATACATACATACACAAAAATCCTCAAGATAAAATATTGACTTAAGGTTTCTGGTGAAGGTAGAATATAACATACCATTTTTGAAAATGCCCCTTCCTAGTTGTTAGTGGGGACGGTCTGGCCTAACCACATCTCCACAGAGCAACTGGCGTTAGCCTTGAGATTGGCAGGTTTTGCTTTCTGGCCATTGTCTTTGTTATCTGGTGTGGCAAGGGCAGCAGGGTGACTGTGGAGGACAATGGTGTACTGTGAAAGCTAGAAGAAAAGATGTTGGGCATTTTCACCATAAAGATGTGAGGAATGTTGGAGGAAATAAAGATGTTTAATCTGACTCAAATATTACATAATCAAAACATCATGTGATACCTCATTAATATGTACAACTTTGTGCTTTTATGTGCCAGTTAAAATAAATTTAAATAAGTAGATTAAAATGCATTAGCCCTTATACTAGATCAATTTGAGAATGGAAAATGAATCCATTTGTGGAAGGATCTGGAACACTGATTTGCTTCTCTACACTTCAAAACTCTGTTCATGTATAAGGATGAAACAGGTGAATCAAAAGATAAAATTATGAATGTGAGCAGTGATTTAGCATTCTGGTGTTTTCCTTTTCCCAATATATTTTAAACTGTATATGATTATGTGAACAATGTTCTCATTTAGAATAGCTGAATAAAAACTGTTATCCTAAATGACTGTGGAATTGTTGGTAACATGTGAAACTGACAGATTTTATAGTATTAAGTGGCTTACCAAACTATTTCTCACAATCAATATAGGAAGTGTCCATATCCCCGTTTCAGAACTGAGCTCTGTGGAGATGACCTTCTGTTGCCGTGTGAGTGTGGTAACGAAGAAAATGAAAGAATATTTGGCGATGAGACCTAGTTTAATACAGAGAAACACAAAAGGGCTGCTTCTTCAACATGAGAGGGAAATAGGGAAACAATCCCTCCATTTATTTGTAATTCAAGGACATGGGAACAAAGATGTAGAAGAAAGACATATGTAACACTTTTATAGTTCTAGTCATTGGAGAGAGGAGGAAAGAGATGACCTGGTACATGATGTTTGTTAACCTAGTTTAAGCAAACTCATTAGGCAGGAAACTTATTGGAGGACAGGAAGAACACAGTGACCAGAGCAAACATTTCTGAGAATAACTTATTCTGCTTATGCTGCTCAACTGTTGTCCTGCATATCTGTTCTAGTTTTTGACCAAGTATTCCAGAAGCCTGGAAGCAATGTTCTCAAGGTCCATTCATTTTACATTCATATCAGGCATTCCTCTGGACAGAGTCTTCCCACAACTTTCATCAGATACATTCCTCATTCTTTAGTAATTATTATTTCATAAATAATATATCCTTTTACATAAGCCACAGCTTTTATGCAAAGCATTAAAATCTGCCATTAGGATCATGCAATTTCAAGCATGGTGTATAACAAATCAGTAGAATTTGATCATTTGAACTATACATTTCTCTTTATTAATTTAGAATCTCACCTTCTATTCTCATACTTGCTATGTTATATTCTCTGTTAAAATGACATTTTTTTTCCAAGATAGAGCTTAGCTAACTTTTTTCCATTTCTAAAGATGAGGCTAAATAAAGACACTTTTAAACTCTAAATTAGGTATTCAGTGTAATATGAACTGACATAATCAGAATTCCTATATTCCATGAATATAGGAGTTCATGTTCAAGATTCAGTCCAAAATGATGTCTTCTAGCAGTATACTCTTCCAACTGCTGAAACTTCTGCTCTGAACTGAAGAGAGCTGAGATATGAGGGAAGAAGCTTCTTTTTCACCAGCTGGGTGACTTTGCAGTGGGTTAGCAAATTGTCACTGTTCATCCATTCTTTTTTTTTTTTTTTTTTTGTGATACCAGCTATCGAACTCACCACCTCACACTTGCCGGGCAAGCGCTTATGCCACTGAGCTAAATCCCCAGCCCATTTTCATCCATTCTTTACTGTAACCAGCTAATATTAAAAATTCTTCCAATGCCAGATGTTACACTCATCTGAGAGTGAAGTTAAACTATTTAAAAGTCAAAGCATGAATGTCATGTTTTCCACCCTAACTTGATCCTACTTGGTTCTTTTGTTCTGTTAATGGTGTTATACCTCTAGTCACTAGTTACATAATTTTTTAAATTATGCTTCTCTTTGTCTTCCTCCACAACCAGTGAGTCCTATTGTCTTTTATACTCTACCTGTAAGAATTTCTTGTATACATTCTCTTTTTCATTCCTGTTGGATTAACTTTAGTGTAGACTATTTTTTTTTTGTATAGATAATTTCCTTTTATTCCCTCTATAAGAAGTACCAGTTGGATTTTTTACCTCTATATCATCCAGGATGTAGGATGGTATCTGGTCGTGGAAGACCTTCAAAGACAATTTTGCATCATCACACACTGCTGCACATAAATATCTCACCAGTTCCTCATATTTAAATGTCCTTATATGCCTTTTAAACTACCTATTTAAATTTACACCTTCTGAAGTTGAATTTTGGTTTACTGGAAAATGGATGCATACATATTGTCAATATCTGCTTTATGAGTGGTTTCATTATAAATGTACTGGTAACTAATAATTTTAGAATACTAAAATGGCTACAATTTAGATAAAACAGGAACTGTTATTTTAATTTAGTAAAATAGAGCAGCACATTTTGGTCATGGTTTATAATGTCCCTAAATCTATTCTTCAGCTGCTCATATGCCACAAGCCAGTACCAGTCAAGCATAACAGTACCAGATGTATGTGATTTTTTCAGTCTGAAATGAGGGCATGAATGATTTGTGCAGACCCTTTGGCTAGTGACTTGGCATGTCTGCGGGCCAGTCAGTCTCAGATTCATGCGTGAGCACACTCCTTTGATGCATCACTCAGTAAGTCACAGCTGACTAGCTATAATGAAGGGTCACTCTTTCCTTGAGGTTATTCCCTTTGGTTTCATATGATCTTTGAAAATTTAAAACTGCTTATTGACAGGATCAGTTCTAATCTTACATTCATTTATCCTGCTCATAGAAGATAAATAACAATCCTTGCCGATATTGACACAGTGGGTGTTTGTTATCCAAGAGAATTTTCGCAGAAAATGAAAACCAGATTTCACAAAAAAGAAACAGCTAAAATTGAAAACTAGAGGAGATAAAGCAAAGAAAAGTGATCTTTATTTGCTCTTCTATAAATGATGGCCTTTGAAACATTGTGACATTGAGATTGTTGTTATATATGTATAAAATTTTCATTTATTAGGTATTACACCCATACAGATGTGCATCAGTGTACACAAACACACACACACACACACATGTTACAAGCCTACAGGCCAAGCTTTTAATGAGATAATCAGATTGTATTGAAAGGGATCCAAAGCTATATAACCATGTAAGGATTTCTGTATGATGGTGAATAGTATTACATAAGCGATATGAAGGGAATGTTAGGTAACATCTGATACTATCTGAAAATTTTCTAAGGCACTAGCTGATTTTAACTGCTGTGTAAAGTAAGTCAGTAAAAAATCCCTCTCCTATTTTGTTGTATGTTTCTCTCCATTATGAGTAATTTAGTTTACTGTTGTAGGAAATATTTTCTAATAAAATTAAATTACATCATGGAAGTGTGTATATGTTTCTAGTTAGTCATTGGGTTTTTTTATTATTATATAGAAATTTACCATTAAACTATTATTTTTATCATTCATGTTCCTTTATTGTTAAGGGAGGGGTCATTTTTTCTTCTGTGAGTAAATGTGTCTTGATCTGATAACCAGAAATTTAGCACTTGCTTTGGGGATCATTTATTGTTCCTACTTTATATATGTTTTTTGCTCTTGATTGCATACATGGAAATCTCTATGATGTTTGTGAAAGTTATTGGTAGGAGAATTATATGCAATAAGTAAGATTTTAGGCATCACATTTTGGGATAGTCCTGATAAAATTGAAGATAATAGTGCTGAGGGCCTAATGTAATTGATGAGGTATCATTTTTGTAGTTATTCAAGACTTGAGAATGTTAAATTGAAACTTAATGCCAGAGGGATGCAAAACAGCCAAGGTAACCTCTTTGATATGATTTAATATTTTGTTAACCTTATCAATTTTTGTGATGAGAGGTTAAACAACTTTAATCTGGCAAGATGTGAATTTTAGTGAATTTCTTAGGGTAAAGAATAAAAACAAATGACCAAACAACCCTCACTCAATGAAAGAAATGGAACTTTAATAATGTTCTGATACTTCTACTTTTTTTTTAAATTTTAAAGTGAACAAAACAAAATAGAACAAAGCAGATTGGAACAAAACAATGCAAGCAACACAAGATTTCAAAATAAGACAACAAGAAATCAACAGTGGCTACCATAATGTCTCTTGTTTTCTTCAAAATAGTTGTATCTTCATACACAATGAATTCAAACAAAAAAATAGTATAAAACTGATCAAAACAAAAGAATGAAAGCATTACAGGCCTTAAAAACCAAACAATACGAAGAACAACAATGGCAACCATAATGTCTCTTGTACTCTTCAAATTAGCTGTCCATACCTTCACACATATTGAAATCAAATAATGGAAAACAAACTAAAGCCAATGAAAACAAAGAGTAAAAGCATTATTGGACTTCAAAACAAGATGATAGAAAATCAGGAATGGCTACCATAATGTCTCATCTTCATAGTAGCAGTTCATACCATCACATGTAATAAAACATGTAATAAAATCAATTCTTGCAAATTTTTTAGAAGTTCTAGACATGTATAAGCCTATACAGGTACATCTATCCTTTATGCCTTAAAGCAAAAAACAAAACAAAACAAAGTACAAGAAAAAGAAGAAACAAAAGATACAAGTAACAGTAACAAAGAACCCAAAACAGTAACAATACAGGCTTTCAAAACAGGGTGGTAGGAACATAACTAAGGTTGTTACTTTGCATAGTTATGTTCAAAAGAGTTACTTAGATTACTAGATATAAACATGTAAAATTTATCTAATCCTATGAATGTTAAATGATTTGTTCCAAGAACTAATAGAAAGTAATACAATCATCTTAGTTATCTTAAGTGTATATCTACAAATTTGTATCTTTTTTCTCTTCCTTTCCTTCTTTTCTCTTTTTCCTTATCTGAGCTATTTTTCCCCTTTGAACAGTTTCTTGCCCTTTCACAATATTTATTGAAGATTTTATATCTTACTTTTTCATTTTCTAACACTAGGGAGACAATACGGTATTTACACATGTGAGTTTGACTTATTTCACTTATGAGTATGGTCTCAAGTTGCATCCATTTATTTATAAATATCTTAATGTGATCCTTCTTTATAGCTGAGTAGTACTCCACTGTATAAACGTACCACATCTTTTTTTAACCATTCCTTAGTTGATGGGCATTTAGGTTGTTTCCTAGATCTGTCTGTTACAAATTGTGCCACTATAAACATGTGTGTGCATATATCACTGTGATATGATGTTTTCAGTTCTTCTGGGAATATGCCCAGAAGTGGAATGGGACTTCCAACCCCAGCTTTTTGAGGAGTCTCCAAACTGACCTCCACAGTGGTTGCACCAGTTTACAATCCCACCAACAGTCAGACGCCCATTTTTGGATTGGGTCTTTGAATTTCAGGGGTCTGATTTTTTAAAATTCTTTATATGTTCTAGATAGAAGTTCTTTGTCTGAGGAACAGTTGACTAAGACTTTTTTTTCCCTAATTTGTGGGTTTTCTTTTCACTCTGTTGGAGATTTCTTTTGACATGCTAAAAATTTTTTAATAAGACAAGATCCCAGTTGTTGGTTCTGGGAAGTGTTTCTCGTGCAGTTTGATTTTTGTTCGTGAATTCTCTGCTGACCCCTATATATCTTTAAGATTTCTACCTACTTTGTCTTCCAGCATATTTAGTGTTTCTGATTTACTATTTAGATCTTTGATGCATTTTGACTTTAGTTTAGTGCATGGTGAGTAGGCATGGATCTAGTTTTAGTTTTCAGCATATGGAAAGCCAGTTTTTCCAACACCACTTTTTAGAGAGGCTGTCTTTCTTCCAGTGAACATGTTTGGCCCCTTTGTCAATGATAAGGTGGATGAGTGTGTTCATAGTTGTGGTTGTATCTTCTTATCTATTCCATTGATCTTCAGGTCTGTTTTTATTCCAGTGCCGTGCTAATTTTATCACAGTAGCTTTTTAGTATAACTTCAAGTCAGGGGTTATGATGCCTCCTGCCTTGCCTTTGTTGCCCAGAATTGCCTTTACTATTCTAGGTCTCTTCTGGTTCCAGATGAATTTTAGGAATGATTTCTCTAGATTTGTGAGGTATGCTCATGGTATTTTGATTGGAATTGCATTAAATCAGTATAACAATTTTGGGAGAATGCCATTTTCACAATGTTTGTTTTTCCTATCCATGAACAAGGAATGTCTTTCCATTTTCTTTGATTTCTTTTTTCAGAATATTGTAATTTTCACTGACTAGATCTTTTACTTTGTTAGACTGATTCTTAAGTATTTAATATTTTTGGATGCTATTGTGAAGGGTGTGGCTTGTCTTTATTTCTCACTCAGTGAGTTTGTTGTTTGTGTAGAGGAATGTTATTGATTTTTTTTAAAATAAGAAAGCATTTATTGGGAACACAATACAAAGATTTTACATATAGAGTTAAGATCAATGAGCACAAATCTAAAAATAAAAACTTATTTGACTCAGGAGAAATACTGAATAGAAAAGAAAATCTAAATCACATTTATCAAAATCATCAACCAATATTGAAGTATGGAAGAATAAAATAATAATTAAAAAGTATGGAAGAATAAAATAATAAAATAAATATGGAAGAATAAAATAATCTAATTATTTTATTTTATTTTACTCAGCTCCTAAATTCCACAAACTCCTTTACAATGGAGTTTATGAAAATCCACAGACAAGTGACTTCTTTCTAATGTCTAGAAAAGACTTTGTGCTATGATTCCTGGGAATACATAGGATTCTTTTCAAGTGAAATTAAAGAGTCAGAAACTGTGGCCAAGTGTTACTGATTTTTGAGTGTTGACTTTGTATCCAGCTACATTACTGAATTTGGTTATTACATCTAGAAGTCTTTCAATGGAGTTCTGGTGGTCTTCTATATAGAGAGTCATGTGATCTGCAAATAATCATAGTTTAACAAAATTCTTCTCTTCCTATCCTTACTCCTTTTATTTCTCTTTCTTTTCTAATTGCTCTGCTAATGTTTCCAGCACTATATTGAACAGGAGTGGTGATAGTGGACATCTGTGTCTTGTTCCTGATTTTAAAGTGGAAGTTTTCAGTTTTTGACCATTTAATATGATGCTGGCTGTTGGTTTGTCATAGATGGCTTTTATCAGACTGAGGTAAAGGTCATCTATTCCAATTTTCCATAGGGTTGCTATCATGAAAGAGTGTTGAACCTTATCAAAAGCTTGTTCTGCATCTATTGAAATGATCATGTGATTCCTATCTTTGGCTCTCTTGATATGGTGTTTTGCGTATTTTGGACCATCCCTGTGTTCCTGGGATGAATCCCACTTGGTCATGATGTATAATCTTGATTTGCTGCATTCTGTTAGCCAGTGTTTTATTCAGAATTTTTGCATCTATATTCATTAGGGAGATTGGCCTGTAGTTCTGTTTTTTGTTTGGGTCTTTCTCTGGTTTTGGTATTAGGGTAATATTTGCTTCCAGGAATGAGTTAGAGAGACTTGATTCCCTTTGTATTTCATTGAAGAGTTGGAGGAGTGTTGGAATTAAGTCTTCCTTGAATTTCTTATAGACTTCTACAGTGAATCCATCAGGACCTGGGCTTTTCTTTGATGGTCAGGTTCTAATTACATTTTCAATTTCATTAATTGTAATTGGGTTAGTCAGCAGTTCTACATCTTCATAATTAAGCTTCAGTAATTCATGTATGTTTAGGAATCTATCCATTTCTTCTGTGTTATCAAACCTATGAGAGGAAAGGTATTTGAAGTAGGTACTGATGATATAATGTGTTTCCACAGGGTCTGTTGTTATTTCATCCTTTACATTCCTTATTGCATGAGTTTGAGTTTTTTCTTTCCTTTCTTTAATAAGGTTGGTTAGGGGCTTATCAATTATATTTATTGTTTCAAAGAATCAACTCTTTGCTTCATTAATTCTTTGTATTGTTTTCTTAGTCTCTTTTGTGTTAATTTCTGCTCTGATCTTTATAATTTTCTGCCTTGTTTTGGCTTTGGGCTTGACTTGCTGTTCTTTTTCTAGATGTTTGATATATACCATCAGGTTGTTTGTTTTCTTTCTGTTTTCCTGATATGGGAATTCATCACAATAAATTTCCCTCTGAGGACTGCTTCCATTGCATCCCACATGTCCCAGTAAGTTGTATTTGTATTTTCGTTTGGTTGTAGATATTGTTTAATTTCTTTAATTTCCTCTGTGACCTATTGATTGTTAAGGTATGTATTAATTTCCATGTGTTTATGGAGTTTTTTAGTCCTCGGCTGCATAAAGTTGCTGGGAGGGACTTTACCAGCTTCTGAATGTTGTACCAAGGCTGAACTGCTAGATACAGTATACTGTGTAGGCCTTCAGCTCTTGCCGCATTGTGCACCAATGCTGTGTGGGGATGCTGGGTGGGGCCTATCAGGTTTCCAGTGAGGTACCACTGAAGTAGAGTTGTCCGTGCAGTCTTCAGCTCATACCCCTCAGGGCAGGAGGTTCCCCTGTCACTTGGGGTTGCTGGGTGGGGCCCAGCCAGATCTGAGTGACCTACTAAAACTCCTAGCCTGTTTGAGGATGCTCAGCAGGAGCCCTGCCAGGTTCTGAACAATGTGCTGAAGTTGCATGGCAAGGTGGAGTTCACTGTGCAGGCCTTCTGCTTGCACCACTCCTGCTCTGTGGGTTCTTCACCATTCTTCTTTCTCTTTTCACCAGAAATTTTCTGAATTTTGCCCTTCAAGTCTCTAAGGTTTTATTATATTTGTTAATATATTTGTTGATGAGCATAAGAGTGCAAATATCCACACTAAGTCCTGATTTCAGTGCCTTTCAAACTACACTAAAAATTAGGATTGCTGGATTAAATTTTGTTCTGTATTTTAGAAGAGCCTCATATTGTTTTCCATAGTAAATGCACCAGTTGTGTATGAGATTTCCCTTTTCTCTTCATCCTCATCAATATTTTTTATCTTTCATCTTTTTGATAAAAACTATCCTTACATTTATGGAGTGAACCCTTATTGTGACTTTGTCTCGTAATTTGCTGGTAATTAGTGTTGTTTAGCACTGTTTTGTTTTGTTTTTTGTTTTTGTTTTTCTTTTTGGTACCAGGGATTGAACTCACAACCTCCAGCTCGCCAGGCAGGCACTTGTGCCATTGAGCTAAATCTCCAGGCCCTTAGCACCTTTTTTGTATACCTACTGGCCATTCATATGTATTCCTTGGAGAAATGTCTGTTCAATTCCTTCACACATTTTTGAGTTGTTTTATTGTTAATGATGTGTAGGAGTTCCTCATATGTTGTATACATCAATCCTTTATCATGTATATGGTTTGCAAATATTTTTTCTCATTCCATAGGCTTTCTTGTCATTTTATTGATTTTTTCTTTTGCTGTGCAGAAACTAGTTTAATGTAATCCATCATTCACTTTGTTTTTGTTGCTTATATTTTGGTGTTGTAGCTAAGAGTCAGTGTAAAGAAGTTTTATCTTATATTTTCTTCTATTAGTTTTATTGTTTCAGGTTTTATGTTTAAGACTTTAAATACATTTCTCATTCATTTAAGTACGTGGTTTAACATGAGGCTCCAATTTCATTGTTTTGTATGTTGACATGCACTTTTCCAAGCACCATTTCTTGAAAAGACTATATTTTTCCTCTTGCAGGTTCTTGGCACTCTTACTGAGGATTGATTGATACCATATGATGAGCTGATGGAAGATACAGGTTAATAGAAAAGTAGAAGACATGATTTAAGGCCATAGAGCAAATTGTTCAAAGTGAAGGGATTAGGATTGCTAACCACTGATTGAATCTTTATAACATTTCCTGTCAGAGCTGACTGAGCTATCTTAGTATCATCCAAAATTATTTTACTGTTTTTTCATCACCATATTGACTGATTTTGCATGCATATGAAGTAATGTTGTAAATTACTAGAAGATTAAAAGATTGCTTTTCTTATCACAGATTAATGCTTATAACTTTACAGGTAAAAAATCAAGAAAGACTTTAATATATCAGCTATTATATTTTATGGTATTAGGCATAAAAAATAATGTGGCTTTTATGGACAGTTTCAGTGAATACTATTGTCTACTACCATACTTAATTAGAGGAAGATAATTTGGCAAACTTTTAATACTGTTTTTCATTTATTAATTAATTGATCCATATATTTATTGTAAGCATTGTGGCTATGAAATGTTTTACATGGACTAGATAGCAATATTTTATTACAGTTAGTCAAAACCTTATAAAAATATTGGATTTTCTGCAGGCACAGTTAGATGGACCAAAGACAGCTTGTGATCCTCTAACCAGGTTCCTCACTGAATGATTGGTGGTGATGTAAGAAATTGTTCTTAGTATCCCCACAATTAAAATGCTTTTGCCAGAGAATTTTCTAGCTCTAGTTCTCCACCTCTGTATGAGTCTGTGAAAGTCTCAGGAGAAAGGCGTTTCCTATATTGTTGAGAGATTTCTTTGAGAGGAAAAGGAAAACCTTTACTTCTGTTTTCTTCTAGAAGCAAGAACCCATGTATTCTCATACCATAATTAAAGGTGATAGAAGATGCTCCTTTCTGATAAAAGAGGCAGTCCTGAAACAGCTGGAGTAAAATACCAGAAAGGCGGTACAGCAGATAGCTGGATGGAGTAGCTAAGAGCAGTAGAGGTAAGATAATTAGCTGCATGTACAAATCAGAAAGCCAGGAATGGTTCCCATTAGAGGCCATATGGATGTAAATGACTTCATGTGCAGCTCAGCATTGAATGGCGCAGCATCACCAGGGCAAAGCACCAAAACCACTTCCTGTCACAGATAATCACAGATTGGAAATCCTGAGGGTTTCTTTAAGCTTCATAAAATGGGATTCCTAATGTCTTCTTCTAGGAGAACAGTCATTTTGATGGGAGGAACTAGGGAGAGCCATTATGAGATGTACTTGGGAGGACTGAAAAAATTGCCAAAGCAGGGACTTTAATGTTCTAATGTTCATGGGGTGCTTATCACTTAAGCAGAGCAGTGAGAAGCTGGAATAATATAGCAGGAAGATTCAGCATGATCCGAGGGCAGACATATTCAAATCGAACCAGGGCAGCCTCATGGTTTCTTTGTACATTCCTGGCATGTTCCTGCTTTAGAGGCCCAGCACCTCTTTCTTCTGCCTGACAGGCATGATGAAAAATTTATTCAGGCTGCTTTTAATAGCACAATGCAATTCTGATTCTAATTATCCTAAATTACATACTCGACATAGGTTTAAGGACATAGTTCTCAACAGTACTGCCTCATGTCCAATGCCAATTGCAAGTTTACCTATACCACTCACACTACAAATTGAAGTGTTCCCATATATCCTTAAGGTGTAATAAGCTAAGATGACAGAGATTTCAGAAAAGAACATTCTTATAATCGCATGTTATTAAGGAGACAAAATCAGGACCTATGTGTTAAATGAACAGACATACCAGTCAAGGACTGGCAGGGTCCCAAACACAGAGCTTCTATCCTGTTTCCTGGTGGAATCAAGATGCATCATCTTCCTGGCACACTGATGTGTTCACCAAGCAGGACATTCCCCTGAGCCTCTGTGTCCAGAATTTTACTGGGGTTGTGTTACATAGGTCCAGTTGACTCTTTTGGCCCCATGATTGAATTTTATCTCTAGCTACTTTGAGTGAATGGGTTGAGATCAGATGGATGGAAGCCATAGTTTTTATGGTTGGTCTTTCTGTCATGGTTGACTCCCTTCTGAGTCATCTCATTATACAAATTCAGGTACAGTCTGAAAGGTTCATGAATAGCAGAGATTCCTATAAATCAGGAAATTACAATTAACCTCCCAAGATCCAGGAACAAAGACCAGACTTTTAAAAATTATACAACAAAACACCCTTAATCTTTGGCTATAGCTTCCTTGTAGCAGAACAATCATGTTTTCTTTAGCATCTAAATTTGTATAGTATAACATTAAGAGCTACAGCATCAGCAAAAGTATACATAATATTCGGAGAGGTTAGTATGAGTTTGAGATAGGAAGCTTAAAATTAAAATTCAGTCAACATTTTACTATCAACATTAATATCATAATTTACCAATAATGTTAGTGTTAGGTCACATTGAAGTGTAGAAAGCACAACATGAAAAATATTAGAACATGTATAGTATTAGACCCCCATTCACTCATAATAATTAATTCTGCCCATCATTATATTATATAACACAATCATTCTCATGTGAGTCCATTAAGATTTGCAGTCTTCTATTGCATTTTATCAGGTTCTAAGAGCGAAAAGTCACAGTCACAAATAGTTTCACCTTTTCAGGCATTTAGTATAACAGAATTAAGACACAGTGTCATTTCTTGTTCTGAGCCCATTATTTTTCCATATTACATAATCCATCTCATCATTCATTTATACTTTACTATTTCTTTTCTTCATTATAACCAAATTTTCCTGAATTTTCTTGGTTTTTTTTCATAGCCTGCACTACTATCTCATATAACATACATAATAAGAATGAAGGAATGGAGACTTGGTTACAGATATTTGAAAGAATGTAACTCAGATAAAGTGTAATAGAGCCTTGCTTCTAGTAATAGAAAGGAAGCTGATATTTTCAAACACATGCTGTATGTCCAATATATGTAGCTATCGGTTATCAGTCCCTTTTAATTTGATTTCAGAAGAATTACATTTAATTCCAGAAGAATTTTCATTTGCATTTAGGAACTTTATGGTTTAGCATTTAAAAAATTAACTCTTTTATGGTAATAGATGTATCTTGAGAGATTGTGGACTATTCTTAAACTGACATGCTCAGTAATATGAGGTCATTCCCTATAATGTACTTATTATGGGTAACTTTATAATAAAGTAGCAAAATCAAAACACCAAGCTATAAAATACAATCAAATTCATTTCTCAGATAGCAAGTGAAGAAAATTATCACTAAGCACAGGTATATAACATATGCCAAATATTTTCTCCATCATTTCCAAATTGATAATCTAGGAGAGTAATACATAGAGAATATATAAAGCAAATTTACTATTTGAATTCATTGTACATAAAATGCATCAAGAAGTGGGTTGTAATGGGGCTGAGAATTTAGCTCAGCAGCAAAAGTGCCTACTTGGCAAGCACGAGGTTTTTGATGCCTGGTACAAAAGGAAAAAAAAAAATGGAAGAAGAAGTAGATAGTAAAATCTAGGTCTAATAATACCAGAAATAGATAAAGACATTATTATCAATAATGCACTCTGGGCTTTTATATGAAATCTGAATTTCCTCATTATCTTTCTATTTTTAACTTTAGTTTTTTTTGTGGTGCTGGAGATTAAGCCCAGATTTTTGCATATGCTGGGCAACTATTTCTAAGATTTTCTAAATCACCCAGGACTGATCATTTCTATGAAGAAAAATAAAGTGTCTTTGTCCTTTTTTTGTATTTCCTGCCATTCATCCCTATTGACTTTGTAACTGAGAAGTCCTGTGCTGCTTGTGACTTTGCACATGCTCTTCCTGTTGTCTGAGGGAGAGAATAGGATATTCTTTATAAAAGGGGCCTAAATTTGTGCCTAGTGGGTCTTCATAACAAAATCTGGCCCAAATTTGAGATTTATTAAATACATCAGCAATATAATAAACATAGAATTCTGCAATCATACCATATCAATTCTTGTAATTCCAATGGAATGTAGTGCCAACTCTTGAATATTTAGCTTTCTGAGTGGTCTCCTGAGGTTGTTTAAAAAATAGTTTTACTTGTATTTCTCTGATTTCTTAATAGGATTCTTTCTATATTTTATTTGTGCTTGATGGTGTGGAATAGCATCTCATTTTATTAATAAATTCAGTAGACAAACTTTGCAGAAATTATAGTTTGATTAGAAGTATTGGGTAGAATAATATTAATCTCTCAATGTGGTATTTCAACACTCAGATATTTGCAGAGGTAATAAAATACCAAATTTCTTTTGGGGCATGAGTTAGTTCTTTCATACATCCTGTTGGGGTGAGTATCCTTATAAAAGTATTCCATATATTCACTTGGGTCAATGGTCCTTCTGAAAATTCTCAAGAGAATAAATTCTGGACTGGAAAGTAAGGTCAGTTTTCTCTCAACTTTCCCTTTATGCTCTGCATTTAGAATAAAAAAGCATGTCTTTCTTTTGTAGTCAAAAGATAACTATCAATAATGACAATGTGTAAGAGACTTTAAGGGTTGTTCATTTTCCTTATGTGCTCTGTAAGGAAAATAATTACACTCTGTCTTACCATTGATTAAAATCCAACTATAGAGAAAGGAGAAAGTGCAGCCTGAAACCATAGCAACCTCTGCAAAATGGTTCCTGTAATGACACTCTTTCAAAATGGCCAGGCTTCCAGGTGGGCAATCATTTGTAATTTTTGACTGTAGTACTGGATCATCCACAGTGGAGCTTGCTGGGTTTATGTGTAAGGGCCATTTTGATTATATAAGGAGAGCTCATACTTGCTGCTGAGGTGCACATACTCACATCCATACACACACAAATTAGCTTTTGATACATTGTATGATCAAGGAGGAATTACCTATACTCACCTGACTGTGCATCTGCAACTGTTAATTGATCTCTTAATTTCACTTGATAAATGAAAATGTAGTCTCCTTTCAGACTCCAAAGTGTCATTTCCATTTGTAGGACATGGATAGTTCTGCCATCAGGGACTTCTGTAATTATTCATGAGGGAGAATATTGAAATTTACAAAAGATGTTGCAGGAATATTTTATGACAACATTTATTTGATTGGTAGCTGCAAATTCAAAAAACCAGAGATTGCAACTCTAGAAATGAAAGCCTCAATAGCAGTGATAACCACTAGAAACCACTGGAGAAGAAGAATCCTTTCTTCCCCTATGTCAGCAGAGTTTTCCCCATTTAGGATAGTCTTTACTACATAGCCCCATAGTTACAGACATGAAGCCAAAAGAATACCACAAAATGTCAAAAGACTATATCATTGCTTTGGCATTTAGTAATTTGTTGATTCATATTATAGATAACTATTGAAGGTGAATTTTGAAATAATTTGATTTAAATCCAAGCTTTTGCTTATTTGGTTTCTCTGTCCAAAATTGTACAGTACTAATTAATCTTATGTTTTAATACTTACAAAAAAAAGACACATTCACTTATTCATTTTTTTAGAAAATCAAACAAGCAGGAAATATTGACTGTCTAGTGTGTGCTAAATACTTTGAAGGGCAATTGACATAAAAATTATCTTTCTCCAAGGAAGCTACAGTCTAGTAATGTTCAGGTTAAGAAATCAATGGTTATTTTTAGAGAATTTCCAAAGGGGAATTTGCAACCCATTGAAATGTCTCCAGACTCCTTGCTTGCTTTCACTGAGGCTCCTCTCTTGTTGTAGGTTGCTTAAAGTTTGGTTATATGCTAATGTTTTTAAAAATGTCTTAGATCAGGGAGACATGGTGATCTCCCATTGGCTAATGCAGTTGCTTCATGCAGTTTCTGTAGCTAGCAATTAGATTAGAGAGAACTAGGCTTCAGGCTGTGATTAGACCAGAAAGCAGAGACAAGCAAACAGCCCATAGACTGTAAGGCCATCTCGCAGCTTGTGGGACCATGAATTTTTTATCTTTTTCACATATTTTTATTTACGTAGAACAGTTTACATGTGTCTAACTGCCTTCCTCAGCAAGACTTTTCTCCCTAAGAAGACTGTTCGTATCTTACACATATTTTTTATAGTCATAGTACACAAGGGTGCTTTATAATAATGACTTATTTGACTGAATTAGACTCATAATTTAAATGGTGATGCAAATGTGTAAAATATGAAAATATATATGAAGTTCCTTTCCCTATTTGTAAAAAATTACCAGTTAAAATACATGGCTAGTCTCAATTTACTATAACAAAACAAATCAATTTAACAATAAAGGGAGCAGATTAAAAAAACTTGAAAGATACTAAAATAATTAAAAGAATACTTTGAGCAGTTGAAAAGTGCATAATTTTTCCTGGGGTATAGTAAATATATCAAATGTCACCAAAATAATTTTCAAGCTTAAAGAAATTATAATACTGTAGGTATTTGCTATTAGTCAAACTTTTTATGTTGATGCTCGTAAGTGATACCAATTTGTAGTTTTTCTCTTTTTATTGTTAGAAAAAGTAGTAAGAGTCAGTGAAGTACCATATGGTAACTGATTTGCATAAGATAAAGGACAAAGCAAAATAAAGGCTAGGTGAAAGGAAACAAGCAGAAAGGTTTTTCAACTTGTGCAGTTTAAAAGGTAGGGCCAGGACTTACACACAGGTGATCCAGATTTTTTGCATATGGGAAGGGAGCCAGGAGACCAAGGGTGAGAAGAGAGGGGAAGGGTAAGGAAAATTAAGATTTAGTCATTGTAAACACAACATGTCACAAACATGAGCCAAGAATAATAACAATGAGAATGAATATGGGGAAAGGGGTCTTAGGAACAGAGTAGGGTAAGGGAAAAAGATTAAAAAAGAGACAAGCCATGTTATATAGCTACACCTACCCCTGTACTGAATGTAAACTTCGTGTGCTACAAACCTGTAGTAATCCAAAAGAGAGCCAGTGAACCAAACAAGTTAGAAGAAATAAAGTAATAGGGAACAATCTTTCAAGCTGTTGAAATTTATTTTTAAAATACAATATTAACAGTATGTTACTGTTTCAAGAACAGACTGTTAAATAAGTATGACAGGATAGAAAGTCCAGGAAGGATTCTAATATTAAGAATATAGTGACTTATTTTTAATGAGTCAGAAAAATACTATTTTGTAAATTATGCTGCAACAAATTGATCATTTTATTCAGGAAAAAATCAGACTTGCCTTATGCTTTGTACTCCAGGAAAAACAGTAACAAAATAAAAAGTACCTTACTATGTGCCCAGCCCTCCTAAGTATTTCCTATATCAACTAATCCACTCAGCAGTCCAACCAGGTAAGAGCTATAATTAACCCCATTCTACACATGAGGAAAGAGGCACAGAAAGGTTTAGCAACTTGTGCAGTTTAAAAGGCAGGGCCAGGACTCACACGCAGATGATCTAGACCAAACTCCTTTGCCAAACCGTATTTGAGCTAAGCTACAAGCTACTGTTCTTTCAGTTCAGTGATAAAATCTATTTAGTAGTATTTTATCTAAACTTTTCTCATTGATATTTATTCATGAATGAGATGAATTTTAGCTTTTCTTTTTACATATCTTTGCCTAGTTTTTATATTAACTATTATTCTAAGCTTATAAAGAATTTGGAAGCCTTCCATCATTGTGTGTTCAGGAACACACAATGTTAAATGACAGCAAAGAAACTTTTTTGTAGAGTATATAAAAGAGAGTCAGGGATTTAGCTTAGCAGCTTAAGTGCCTGCCTGGCAAGCGCAAAATTGTGAGTTCAATCCTTGGTACAAAAAAAAGAACAGATATATAAAAGAACTCAGATCATCTTTCTTTCTCATCTTAATATCCTAGGTGAGATTTGTGTGAATAAAATTCATTTTCCAAAGGGAATAGACCAGCACATTAATAGGTCCTGCAGTATTTGCTTTGTGACAGCCATGCTATTTGGAACACTAGATTGAACATCCATCTGACAGTGACACAGGACTTAAAATTCAGAGAGACCTATTCCTTCCCTCTGCCTTTTCCTTACTCTACATGCAGACTATGATCAACCACACAGCTCCCTGATGTACATCTCCTGCCATAGTCACTTCTCTCAATCTAGGGGAGTAGGAGTCGTGCAGGATACAGGCAAAACCAGACCCATATTTAGAAGGGGAAGCAACTGACTCAACTCCAGCTCGTAACTCCAAGGACTAATCAGAAGTCTTTTGCTATGTGCTGTGACTGAGCTGTCTCTCTGGCAACTGTGACTTAGATGTACAATTTTACCCATTTTAGGAGATTTCTTCCTGAGACATAATCCATAGAATATGCAAATAGAGTTCATAAGTGTGCCAAAACACTATGTAAAATTCTGGCTCCATGGACACAGTCCTCTCTTTCTGTTATGGCAAAAAGTACAGAGTGATGCAACCAGTCACATAATTTTAGCCCTAGAGAATTTATTGCTAACCTTTGCATTTTATAAATGTGGAAACTGATGTCCGGAAAGCTGAAATAACGTACTTACAATTTCTCCATTATTAGTGACTGAATCAAACTTTGATTCCTCCCTCTCAATTTTTGTCTCCTGGTCCACCAGGGAGGACAATTTATTATTCCAGCCAAGGACTGCTGCACAGGTGAGATGCGTAGTTTGTATTCTGCACAATTTCAAGTGGTAACATTCATATAAACTAAGACACAGGCAATGGGTAGTGTTGCCCACTACCCTGGCCCTTGGTTTGTACATGGCAGTGATACCTGGGCATAGATGAGGGGACATCTGTTCTGATTTTTGTCTTTAAGTAAATTCTTATGAGAAAACAGTAGCCTCTCTGGAACTCAAAAATGAACCAGTAAGGATTGTGTAGAAAATGGCCATTGAGTGGACAGAAAATCACCTTGTTCCTTTCAACAAAATACTTTAGTCCTTTATAATTAGTCCACTAATTGTGGGGCCTTAATTTGCTCCCTCTTAGGATAAATTGTTTTATAAAACTTGTGACTCATTGTGTCATGAAATCTGTGGCTGACACATGGTGTAGGCCTTGGGATATGGGTGAGGAAATGGCTCAGGCTCCTTCTAAGGTCCTGCCTTCCCTTGTGCATGATAGTAACACTGACTCTCCTTAGGGCTATTGCGTTCTACAATAGCCTTGGTGCAGTGAAAAGAAAACAGAACTCATGGTAGAAGAATCTGAGTCCTCACCTGACTCCCATACATATGACTAGGGGGTGAGGGAAATAATCTCATCTCTCCAAGCTTCTTTTCCTTAACTCTGAAATGATTAGACTGGAGTTGCTCTTCAGTGTTTTCTTCCCACAGTGGATATTATATGACATGAATATATTTTTGGCTGTCTTATCTCATTTTCCAGAGACACTGCAGCTGAGATTGGTCCATCCAAAGGTCAGACCATAAGGCACCTAGACCTCTTGCATTTTAAATGGACAGGTTTTTTTTAATGATTATATCTTCAGTTGTTCCCCCCTCCATAGCCAGGGTCAGTGTGATCAGATCCGATACTGGGTTAACAAAAAAAGCACCTGCACAGCTTTGCTGATTGACAGACTTCCTTGAAGATTTGTTCATGTTTTCAGTTGAAGGACAATGGTGAGCACCCTAGCAGCAGTGACTCCAGAGAAAAGCAGTATCAAGGCCTTCTTCATCTACAATGTACCTCATTCTGTTTAGTGCCACCCTGAGAGGCTATAAAGCTGAGTCTCTTCATTAAGAATGCCCTGAGAAGGGACAAAGGTAGATGTACAAAAGGGTTAGGACCTTATTTTTCAACAAGAAAGATACATTTTTTTGTACCAGGACTTGAACTCAGGGTGTTGTACTTGCCAGGCAGATGCTGTGCTGCTGAGCTATATCCCCAGCCCAGAACCTTATTAAAACAGATTCCAGTTCCAGTGCAGTATATGTTCCACCCTAGGATAAGCAGAGCACTGAGAGGGATAGGACCACTAAAAAAATACCAAAACCCTACCCAGCTGACATTTATCATTCCCACAGCATTAGGATTTTCGCTTGATGAACAAACAGGAGGAGAGGGTCCCAATTACCTCCTCCTTTAGAACCAGCTTGCCTCCCATCTGCACTTACTAATTTACAGCTTTCAGGTTCACTTGGCAGGCTGAGCAATCATTTATCCTGGCATTTCTCCTGGCATTTCACCCATGCCGAGCCAACAGCTCAAGACACTTGTCACATACTTACGTGCCAGTCTGAGTGTGGCCTTTGTGTGCACATTATTCCCGCCCACTCTTTTCCCAGTCAGGAACTGCAGTCTTACTGGCCTCATTGTACAGATAGTTCTGGCTTATCTTTTTTATTTTCAGTTTCAGTTTTCATTGTCTTAATAACAAGAGTGTTTTCTTCATCTTCCTCCTTTCCCACTGGGCCCTGTGTGGCCTCTTCTGACAAATTAGAGCAAGGATGAAGGATACAAGTATAGCTCTGTGAAAGGAAAAAACCTTGCAGTCTGAAAAGTCAGCACTTCAGGGCTGCCTGTAATTTTGTTCTTTCCTTTGTCCATCCACTGACAGGGAAACGAGGGCAACATGAAAGCTTCATAATTTCACTAAAACATGAAATGTAATGTGGCAAGCCCAGGGAGGGAGAGGAAGCAAGTGCTCAAAGGTGTGTGCCTTTGACTGCAATTTTTCCTGCTATTACTCATATTGCTGACGGTGAGTTCCCATGACTGTTTTTTCTTCCTAAAATCACATATTTAAATTGGAAACCCCCAAAAGAGCCTATTGGATTTTCTGATTTCTTTGTTTTCCCTTTCAGTCAACCTCATGCTGATGATGGGGAAAGGGAAAATAAATATCCAAGTCAGACTTTGTTTTCCTGAGAGGACAGATTTTGCTGCTTTCAAGTAGAGTTTTCTATAGAGCAACTTTCTTGGGATGAGTGTGAGTCAAGAGTAGGAATGAGACAAAAGCTGTTAACTTAGAATTACAGGAAATGAGGACTAATGCTGAGATGTCTGCATCTCCCCAGCATTTTGCGCTTGAGTTAGAGTCAAGCCAAGAAGTAAATCTCTCATTAGGAATTTTGCCTGGTGAATAATGTTGAATTGAGAGCCATGAACTGTGAGCATAGACAATATCTAACCATTAGTTGTACTTTACCTACTAACAATTAAGAATTCTGTATGAGGAAATTTCTTCCTCAAAATATGAGATCCAAAATGTAAAACAGACTCTATAATCTATCAACTGGTGGTATCATGGAATATCTTTGAAAATTGTAGAGCTAGTAATTTCCTTTTGCCAGGGATAATTAGATTTAATTTTTCTTAATTTCTGCATCAGCAGTGGGATAGCAAAATAAGAATTAGACTGCCTATGGATTATGGTTTACTCTTCATCCTTTCCTGTCAGGTTTGGACAATTGGCAGGTACTAGACTGGAAGGCAGAAGTCTGTAAGGCTGAAATTGTTACAGGGCAAAATACTGGTCCTATCATGGGAACTGAGCAAGACTCAGCTGCCAGAAATGCAGACATATACTTCATTTATTCATTTAACAGCAATGCACTGAGTGGCTATTATTTTCCAGATACTTTATCACACAACTGGTAAAGAGCCCGAGGCTCCAGACTTTTAGAAAAGGAAAATAAACAGAATTTCTAGAATAATTCTAATGTGCTACCAGGGTTGACTAATTCTGCATTAGTTGTTTTTAAATTTTATATAATTTTTAGATTTTTATTCGACACAGAACTATATATTTAAGGGGTAGAACTACATGTATATAATATGTCATGATGAAATCAGAGAATCTGGCACATTAATCACCTCCAATACTTAAAATTTCTGTGCATTGGGAATATTTAAGTCTTCTCTACTAATAGTTTTAAAGTATACAATTAACCTCTATCAATCATTGTAACCCTATTGGATTCTAGAATATTAGAAGTTGTTACTCCTGTTCAACCACATTTGTACCTTTAGCCACCTTTTCTCCAGTCCAGTTAACCCACTTTTCCCGTATACTGGTGTCCACTATTCTACCCTCAGCTTCTGTGAGATCACATCGTTTAGCTTCCACATATAAATATGAGCATACATTGTCTTTCTGTGCCTAATTTCACTTAATGTAAGAAAGTAAGTAAATCCAGGATCATCTATGTTGCCACAGATGACAGGATTTCTTTCTTTCTATGGCTGAATAATATTCCATTATGTATATGTACTATATTTTCTTTTTTCATTGATCCAACCATAGATTGCTGAGAATACTAAGTAATGAAACTATAATGGAGAATAGAGTGAAGTTTCCTCTCTACACTAGAAATAAAACTACTATATAATCCAGCAATTGCACTACTAACTATATATCCTAAGGAACAAATTTAGTAACTTAAAGAGTTATTTAGTACCTTAAAGTGTTTATTGTAATACTCTTCACAGTAGCCAAGATACAGAATCAAGAATGGTACATTAGGTGTTTTGAAGTTTAAAAATGCTTCAGCTCATTGAACTAAAACTGGAAGACCATGTCTTTGAGATTAAAAGAGTTCAATGTCAAGAATATATACTAAAGCTTCAAAAGATATCATCAAGTACTGTATTTTCTAAGTAAATGAAGTCCCCATTTCAAACTTGTCTGAGTGTGAGAATTTCTTGCATCTTATTTTAGTTATTTAGAAACTAACTAAAATAAGCTGGGCCTTGGGAGTCTCTGAGAAGTCTTCTTTGATGATGATGGAGCAGCATGTGCATTGCAGTGGATGTAGGTCCCTTGTATTCCACAGCAGGCTCTGCTGTAGCCAAGGGCCCAACCACTCAGTCTTTAGGAATGAGGCAGCCCCGCACCATAGCACTAACTAACCAGTCACATAAAAATCCAAATGGAAAATTGACTGAGCACATGTTACTTGTGCAAGATAAAGTAAAAGATAAAATAGTGATAAAGAGAGGAAGAGCTAACAATTGCAATTTATTTTTTCATTTCAGATCATACGTAATAACTATATATTTGTGGGATAAGGTTTGGGATTTCTAGTCATGTATTAATATGTATAATGTTCAAATCAGGATGGTTAGTTTAAAAAACTCAGGCACTAACTTTTTCTTTTTGTTGGGAATGTTTAAAATCCTGTCTTTGAGCTATTTTGAAACATGCAATAAATTATTATCAATAGTCACTTCTTATGCCATAGAACACTAGAACTTATTCCTCTTATCTTTATGTGCTTTATTTGTATGTAACTCTTTATCTTTCTGTTAACATGGTGTGTTGCTCACGTTGTTGTAGCAAAATATCCAGGAAAAATTAATTTAATGGAGGGATAATTTATTTTGGCTCATGGTTTTGAAGTTTCAGTCCATGCTTAGCTGGCTCCATTTCTCTTAAATGTGTTGTGAGGCTGAAACATCATGGCGAAAGGGCATGGTAGAGGATAACTGTTCATCTCAAAGTGGCCACAAGGCAGAGAAAAAAGGAAAGGGCCAGATAGGAAAGTTCCAGGGGTGTGGTATACTCTTTAAAGACGTATTTGGGCTGCGGATTTAGCTCAGCAGCATAAGCGCCTGCCTGGCAAGCACGAGGTCATGAGTTCAATCCCCAGTACCCCCCCCAAAAAAAGACATACCACCATGACCAGTATCCTGCAAGTATGTCCCATCTCTTGACAGCCCATTCAGTTAACAAACTCAAAGGGTTAGTCCATTGATGGATGAAGTTAGCATCTTAATGATTTAAGCACCTCTCTGGGCCCCTAAACATTGCTGTGCTGAAGTTCAAATCATCAATATTTGTAAGTCTTTGGGAGGACACTTCATATTTAAATAATAACATGTGGCAAGCGAAGGGGAGCCCGCTTGTTACCCCCAAAGACAATGCATGCTGTATGTAAAACCACCTTTGGTTGTTTCCAAATAGGGTTTTCAATTGTTAGATTATCATTGCCATCATTATTATCCTCACAGCTTTATATTCATTATCTTTGCCATTGTCACAACAATTCTAAAACTTAGGCATTATTCCCCCCCCCCTTTTTTACATATGAGGAAACCCATTTTTGTGGCCATTTGCACAGTGACAGCATTGCAATGGCACATTTGGAGCCTCTACAATCTGGCTTCAACAGTGGGACACTTAGCTACCATAATCTGCTCTACTCTATTTGACTCCAAGTTCTAGATATATACCTGATGCAGTTCCTATAACTGCTTTAAGAAATAGAATGTAGATCATGTCCATTTTGACCAATATTTTCTGGAGGTTTGATATTCTCAGAATTTACATATCCATTATTCATTCTGAAAATGAGCAGAGTGACTCCCAGTTTTTCCTGGCACTAAATGACCTAAGTGACACTAGACCATGTATGCCCTTTAAAGATAAAGCAAAGTAGGGGCTGGTCATGTAGCTCAATAGTACATTACTTGTGTAGCAACTGTTGAGCTATAGGTTTGATTATCAGCACCACACATACACACACAAAAAAGATTAAATAGTTTGCAGGCTCCACCAGGTGAGTTTCATTTTCTTCCTTGAAATCTATAAGCTGCTCACTTCCTTTGACCTGATTTGCTTATGGTCCTCAAAATGTGGCAGCCAGAATCCTGCTAATGTTAGGGTGGGGAAAAGTCCATTGTCAGAAAGCCATATCACCCAGATGGAACTGAGAAATCTGTCACTGACCTCCAAATATCAACAGCGTATAATTAGCAGCTGCTAAAATAATAGAAGTCAATTGAACAAAAATATGGTATGCTTGGCATTCATTTATGAAGTACCTTGTTTCCAAACAGTGCTTTTCACAGTGGCTGAGAAGCCTTGGAGGGGAGAGCATTTCAACACCTGTCCCTGGACACAGGGAATTGATAGATTTAGTTTTTAAAAACTTCTAAAAAGAGCTATTGCTACATCTAACAGGCAAGCATAGACTCAACGATTTTAAATCTGCGTGATGAAGCAATGTATTTATCAAAAGCAGCCTTTAAGTAGGTTGCCATTATCAAAGACATCAGCTTGCGTGTCTCCCTGGGAGACAGTGAAACCCCTGCATTTATCTAAATTATCTCAGTAATATGACAGAGTGAGTGCTCACTAATGGTCAGTAACAGTTTTCTTTGTCATTTTCCTAGTCATTACCTCCTCAGAATGAACTGCAGAATAAACTGCTTGGAGTCCGTGACTAGAATGCTAAGTTCCACTTTGTTTGTGGCTGGTTCTCTCAAATACATGGGCTGGGCTCACACAGTTCTGACATTTTCATTTTGTGAAAAGGAACACCCTACTTTAGAAAGTCTGATGGACACAAAGATACATTACAGGGACTGGGGATTTAGCTCAGCAGGCTAAGTGCCTGCCTGGCAAGTGTGAAGTTGTGAGTTTGATCCCTAGTGAAAAACAAAACAAAACAAAACAAAAAAACAAAGATACATTGCATGCAGATAAAACTTGCAGTTAGCATTCCACCTGCTTGTGAATTCTGTCCTGCATCTGACAAAGCGAGCACTATCTGGTGGTGCTCAGAAAGAGCTGGTGAAGGTATTCGCAGTGTGGGCTGTCTGTGGCTTGATTAGGCTTTGCCTCAGGTGTTTCCTGTTTGGACTGTCCTCATTTGAAGGTACTGATCACAGTACAACCAAACTCCCTTGACTGCAGACTCCCGTGAATATTTGGCTGCTGCAGCATGAGCATCCAAACCCCTGTCCTTTTCTGAGCAAGGGGAGTGGCCAACTGTTGTACATATGTATTTTTCTAATCAACAAAAGCTAGGTGGTACTTTAAAAATAAAAAAGGCCAGGCCAAAGGGAGAAAAATAGGAAAACAAAACAATTTCTCGCAATAGACAGAGGAAGCTTTAAAAAAATGAAGATTTAAAAATGTAAATGAATGGCTAGACCCAGGAAAACAGGTCATTGTAGTTCACTGTGCAGAGCAGTCCAAATAATAACACCAAACAATTAAATACCCTTTAATGAGAGAATCAGAATGGTGGTCACCATGACTGGTAGGACAAGCTATCTCTGTTGTGCTGCCCTGCTATGTGGAATCATCACCTTATGAAAGATGAGATACAGTGAACACAGACACCAAACAAATGTTCATAACTACCCACATGTGCATGTGCAAAAAGAGAGTTGAGCAACTCTGCAGTCTTCTTCGCAATCTAAGGCCATGTCAACCACAGTTGTTTGGACTGTTTGTTGTTCCCTTCCTAATGTATCACCCCTTCAAGGTACAAACTGTTTATCCTCTCACCTGTATGCCTGGCACATAACAGGCACATTTTCTTAATGAAAATGTGTTAATGAATATAGATGATCACATTTGACATTCTAACATCTGTCCTATTTTTTTAAAGCAATATCAAAAATACTTTTCTCACACAATACTACTCTAAATGCTAATACACTGATTGTATTAATTATATTAACCCACCATTTGTCTGGTTGTCAGACATTCAGATAGCAAGAAATCATAGGAAAGGAAAAGGTAGCTTCCTGGGAGAGCAGCCACTTTGTGGACTGCAGCAGTGCAGGGTGGGAAAGATAGTAACAACACAGCAGCCCCTAGGCATGAACCAGACTTGTGCTGCCCATTCAAAGCAAGTTTTCCCTACCCAATAGTTTCCTGTGTATCTGGAGTCTCTTGATTTGAGTTTGAGTGTGGTTGTGAGTTGGCAAGAGCTGCTGTGTCCCTCATTCCCTGAGTGATGAGTGCTTGGCCTTTTCACCACTTAAGAACCTTGCTCTGAGAAGTGGCAAAAGCTTCCCCCAGCTGAGAGAGGGCAGCTGAGAATAATGTTCACCAAAGGGCACCAAGTCACTAAGCTTGAAGGTACAATAGAAAGGGAAAGGTAGATGCCTTGAGAATCTCAAGCCTCAACTGTAACAAAAATAATTTTAGCACCTCTGTGGGTCTTGGTGGCATTGGTGTATTATCATTCCATAAACAAAGACTAGTGTTCAAAAGTATTCAGTGAGACATGAACAAAAGGTTAAATCATATTCAAGCCATATATTTAAGAAACCAGATAAATATAGAATATGCTTTAAAAGTAATTTCCCCAAAACAAGCATATCTGAGAATTTTTCTCTGAAAGGAGTAAAATTCCATCTCCTGGAAATTTGCTTTATGTCAATTCGCTCTTTTCCTACCCCAAAAGGCTACTATCACTGAACCAATCATGCAAATAAATTCACTTCTTGGTATAAATAGTTTTGAGGAAGATTTTACATTCTTATGAGAGAAAAATAAGTGTGTAATCTACATATACTCAAGGAGAACTGAACTGTGCTTAAATATGGTGAAAGAAACGCAGAATCTTAGTTTTTAATCAACAGAATACTCATAATTGATACTCACTTTTGATACCAATCTACTTTTTATACTAAACTGTAAATATCTTAAAATAAAATCTACTAAGGAAATTTTTATCTTACATTAGTCTATCCAGAATAGACTGAGATTGCAAAAACATGAAACCACACTATAAAAGAAAGTTTATTTAGCTAGAAGATGATAAGTCTAAATGCTATGAATTTGGAAGAACTATCATACAAATAATGGAAAAGAAGTTTCTCTTATTTGAGTAAACGTAGGGTCAATAAGCTTAACACATTGTAAAGGGGCAGACAAGTATATCTGTGTACGTGAGAGAGAGCAGGAGAGAAAGCGAAGGAAAGGGAGAAAGGAAGAAACGAGGGAGAGAGAACAGAAAAATAGCAGAGAGTTTGAAAACAGTAATCCTCACATTTTCTTAATGCTTTCCACTAGAAAGATATGATTCTAGATGACATTTGAGGTATCTTTAAACTCCAAATTCCGTGATTTCAGATGTGAATGTATGTTTTGCTTAGAAGGGAGTAAATAAGTGGCAGAAATATTGACTCAGTTCCAAATGGAATCATATTAACAATTTTTTTGTTGTCATAGCTATTCAAGCTCCAGCTTCTTAAAAACAAAAAGTCCTATGGAATTTTACAGACAATAAGTGTCCTTGAATGCCCTCCCATCAAAAAGCAGCTGTATCCTGTGCTACACCACAGACACAAGCCTGGTGCTTTCCTGTGGAACCTACTGTAGTTAAGTACTTGCCCTCCTGCTACCCATACAAACTCATTCAAATTTGAATGCTACAATGTGGATCTTGTGAACATGCAGGTTCACATTGCCCGCTGTGGCCCATGCTTATGCCTCTAGATTCCATTGCATTGTCTGCATCTGCCACTGAGCAAACAGTGTGGTTTAAGTGTCTGTTTGTTGTACAGAGAAATGTACTCTAGGATTTTAGCTGAGTGATTTCACCAGCTTGGAGAATGAGAGTAGAAATGATGGGTTATTCATGAAAAATAAATCATGTCTTGAAGATTAGAGCTGGGAGTGAGCCTCCTTTGTGAGATAGTCCTGTCATTCCAGGGATCCAACTCAAACAGATAGTGCTAATTCATTTCCAAAAAAGGCACTGAACTTACTATAGGGGACCATGTGTCATGCCCATACTCTCTTCTAAACTTCTTGCTTCAAGTCCATTCACTTCCAGGAAATATTGACATCATTTGTCTTAAACATGTGAAAGTCAGAAACCATTAGCTGGTGAAGTAGATTCCATGTATGTTCACACCTCATTTATATATTATTATTTAGAGCAGAGAATAGGCAGTTAGGACATTCAGTGTCAATATTATAGAATCATCTTGCATGAAATCGGACAGAGTCCACATTTAGTACCACATATCTAAGCTGATAAATCTGCCCATTATGACCCAAGGAATCAAGTCCCAGTCTTTCCACAGTAGGTCTATGTCATAGTTATCCAACCTTCAGTATGTTAATCATCCAGTAGCCACGTGAGATGGGCTTTCTAGAATCAGTTTTCTATAGTGATACATGTTCTAATGGGGGAGGCTAGAGTCCGTCAACTGTGGGCTCAGTAGACTACTGTGTGTTGTAATAGCTGCAACATGATGGACAGGCAGTTGAGTATGGCATGGCTTTATACCACAGCCATCACTATGCTGATTATATAATGTTTTTCTCCTTCCTCATTTAAGTTTTTAAAAAAGTAGATGAATCATACCTCAGTGAACTTTTTGGTTACTATGAAGCCAATAGACTGGAGAGTGAGAATGTTGAAAATTACTTGAAAAGTTAGATGCTTTTATGCCACAGAAAAAGTGGAGCCGTTACAACTCCTGAACATTCAAAATGTTACCATACATAGTTAAGTCTTAGAGGAAGTGATTGTAAGATTATATGGGAGGCTTTCTTTTTAATTTCTTAACCATAATTTTTTTTAATTTGGAGGTGATAGCCACTGGGGGGGGGAATGTGCATTTTAGGATGAAAGAAAATAGGAATTCTATGACTTCTAACATTTTTTAGATAATACCTATGAGAGGAATTTCTTTAGAGCTCAAGATAGTAACATGTCTCTTGGTTGATTAAATTGGGTTTAATCAGTTCCTGACTTATGTAGAAAGCTTCAGTAACTGAAAGAATATGAAGTATTAAGGAGGCTTGTATTTGAAATCAGGGCATTATTTAATATTTTGTTCATTTTTTATTTTAAATTATGAAGTACTGATAATACATGTAACAGACACAGACATTTGCCACACTTTTTAAAAAATTTTCCTCATTTAAAGAAATAAAATATTATACTCAAATCCCAATAGCCTCACAGGTTTCTTCCTCTTTAGAGGTTATCCTTATCCCCTATCCTTATCTATGTCATTTTCATGTATATTTTCTACTTCATTTTTGCAAAAAATACTAATAACAAAAAGAAAACTGGCATAAAGAAAAGCAAAAGTACTTCTATCCTTTTGAGTAAGTGACACTTTTCTGTTGCTTGTCTTTTCACTTATTGTTTTTCAGACTTATTCATGTATTGTTTTATTGTATTCTTGACTTCAGATTGCCTTCCATGTTGCTCATTAAAGTTCTAATATTTTAGGTGGGACAGGCTGCCTAACTTTGCTGTGCCATGGGCCAAGTCTCTAGGGCACATATCTGTGAGTGGCACTGCTGGCTGCAGGTGTGCATAGCTTCTTCCTTCCTTTAGACTGCACAGGTACAGCTGAAAAGCTCTCCAAACTTAATTTGCAAACCAGAAGGATTACCCAACATTTCACAAACTTTGTCATCTAGTTTTAATTTGAATTCTGGAATTACCTGAGGGACTGAATGTGTTGATCATTTTGATTTTCCTTTTAGTGAATCTGCTTCTCAAAATGGTTTTGCTTCTCATTTTCTTGGTTATAATAGAAGGTTTTTATATAGACTCAAAGACAGTGTCTTCTTAGGGCATAAAACTTCTGGAGTTTACTGCTTGTCTTTTAAAGTTTCTTCAGGTGTCATTTGACTATAGGAATTTTCAGTTATATTATACTTTGATTTATCAAGATTTTATCTTTAGATTTTTGCACTTTTTTCTTATTTAATAAATTTCAGACCTGCCTCCGATCGAGGTTTTGCTCTATAGAAGTCCCTAGAAAATACAGGGTCCTTGGCAATCCATTCGGGACCCCTTCTGTCTCTCTCTCTCTTGGACAGAAGCTTGCCTTCTCTCAATAAATATATTTTGCTCCCAAAACAATGTGTTTTACTCTATGCCAGTAATAAAATTATGTTTTTCTACATTTCTCCCATAAAGTTTTAAAGCTTTTCGTTTCATATGTTGGTCTACCACTTACTGATTGTATGGCCTTGGGTAATCTCTTTGACTTCCTTACCTCAGTTTCTTTATTGTTAACGGGGGCATGGTGTAATCTGACCTTAATCCCAGGGTCATTATGAACATAGTGAAGGCAATGTAAGTGTTCACTATTGTTACTAATACTAGAAGTTACAGTATTAAAATAATTTAAGTAAATGTTAGGCAAAATATGGTAAGTTCTATATTATGTTTAAAAGATATGTGGAAATATTGAACAATGTATAATTGTTCATATTTATAATTGATATAATCTATAATTATAGATTGTTCAATATTTATATTCATATTCAATATTTATATTCATATTTACATTTATATACATTTCTATTGTGATATATCAAACAATATACAAGATAAAATGCTACCTAAATACCTTTAAATATCATAATTTTAATAACGTAAATTAGAGAAAAATAGTCTATGGGAAAAATTATGAGTTTAAATTAAAAGATTAATAGATACTAGTAATATGCTTCTGACATGTCATAAGGAAAGATAAAGCAAATGGGTAGAAAAGCTGATCTATGGAAATACTAACCTCAGGAAACGTTCCTAGAGTCATACCAAACAAAGTAAAATTTAAGCCAAAGTGTATAAACGGGGACAATGATGGATGCTACATAAAAGGAAAAGAAAAATCTAGGAAATTATAATAATCATGAACTCAATTCCCCTAATTGGTGGCTTTATAATATGTAAGATAAATCCAAACAATGTTATTGAAAACAACAAAATTATAACAAAAGTGCAAGTTGTTAATGTGTTTCTATTAGAAGCTGAGATATGAAGCATAAAAGCTTTAGAAGAGTTTTAGAAGATTTGAACAACAGAAGTAACAAGGCTGCCTAATCCTGACTCAAAACAAGATAGATCTATGTCTAGGTTTTCAATTCACAAAGAATGTTTATAAAACCTGACCACGTATTTCATATTTTCAAAAGGATATTGTATAAACACACTTATGTTCACAATGTTGATACTTTTAAAAATTTATATATATATATATATAGTTTTACAAACTCAAAAACTTTCTCAGTAACTCATATTTTATAAGAAACACAAAATATTTAGAAGTGAACCATTATGAAAGCATTGCATTCTATACAAGTGACCCAGAAAAGTAAATTTATAGTCTTATATGCATTTGTTAAAGAAAATAGAAGACAATTAATTATAAATTACTTCAGCGGTCAACTTGTAAACTCTAATAGATCCTTAACAAATCTGCATAAGTCAAAAACAATGAAGTAAAACCCTAACAAGAAAAACAAAGGTAAACAACAAATCCAGCCTTATCTCCACATCTTGTTCTAAATTAAACCTGAAGTTCTCTGGGAGGGAGTGGTATTTCTCCAATTTACATGACAAGTGCATTTTAAAATAGTCAGTTGGTGGGACAGTCATAAGTGGCAGTGGAGAATCAACTACTCTTGAGCAAGCAGTGGATTTTTTTTAGAAAGCTTTTGAATGAAAAATGAAATTTCTAAATTATAAGAATGTAGTAGAGACTCTTTTTAATGGAAAGATAAAATACAGCCCTGAAACTGACCTCTGTAAGTCCTTCTGTATCTGATCTTTCACAGGACAGACACTTGGCCTGTTTGAGCACATGGTCACATCCTGCCTAAATGTAATGCTCCTGAGGAACGCCTTTGATATTGTTTGCCAGCTGAGGTATTCACATGCATCAGCAGCAACCTCGATTTTCCACAATTGACACAGGAATCATCATGACTCTGGCTTGCCGACTGGAGTTAGTGGGACCTGTCAGCCTTGAGGAGCTTTCTATATTATTTCTGCATAGCTTGCTCTTTTTCCTGAAACCATTTATAGCACTAAGCAAAATTTTAGCTAGCTGGAACTGTCTTCTCATTTAGTAATGTTTTGGCAAATGATAATTCTGCTGATAATCTAAAGAAAAGTGGCAATGGCAGTTAGGAACTTCCTGACATGTTGAGTGCCTCACAGGAGAAATAAATCAAATGTAATTAAAGATCTCTTTTAATGGAGTGGATTGACTTGGTCTTTCAGGATTACAATTCAACTAGCTAGGGTTACACAGCTATTTCTGTCTTGGGCCCAACCTATAGATCACACAGAACTTTAATAAATAGCACATTATTATAATAAAGCAATGCATGTTCTCTTGATAAGTACTATGATCTCTATTTTTATTTTTTCTGGTACCAGGTATCGAACTCATGACCTTGTGCTTGCCAGGTAGGCACTATGATCCCTATTTTTGATTCAACTGTTTTTTCTGCCATGATGCAGAAATTTCTTCCATATTCTTGGTGTCCTGAACAAAGAATTGAACAAGATACACAAAAAATATGGTGGAGATTTACATTTATTAAACATAGGGAAAAAAATGTATGTTTTATACAGTAAGAAAAAGACACAGAGAATCAACTGTGGTCAGTGAAGGTCTTTTTTATCTTTCATTCCTCAGCCTGGCATCAGATCCAAGCTGTCCTATCAAAAGCCTACTTGGTTTTGCACGAGATGTAAAGGAAGAATTAAAGATAACACTTTCTAGTTGGTCTCAGATACAGCTTAGGAGCTGAGTTCTGCACATTTGTTCTGGATCTCTGATTGACAGGTCATGCCCTTTGTCCAGCCAGCTTGACCCATCCAAATCTCTTGCTTTGACATGGTGAGTGCTTATTTTTAAAAAAATTTTTTTATTTAAAGAGGAAAAAACAAAAAGCGCAGAAATATTACAGAATTTCAAAAAAAATGATAAACAGATCACTGGTTAATAAATTACATATTGTTCTTTTAGAAATAGTTGCTCAAGTTATAAAATTAGAGCATACAAAATAGATATTCAAGCAGTGAGACTGTAATCAGATCTATTCAACAATCCAACAAGAACTTAGAAGTATGGTTATCAGTCCTACACACTTAAATATTCATGCAGTTATATCTTTTATTTCTATTTCCTCTCTTTTTTACAATAGCAATTATGCATTTTTAAAATTTTTTATTTAAAGAGAAATAAAAAGCAAAAGAAAAAAGGGTAGCAATAATACAGAATTCTAAAAGAAAAAAGAGAAAAAATACTAAGAAGTCACTAGTTGATAAATTACATATTGTCATCTTGGATGTAGTTGTTCAAGTTACAGATTTAAAGGATACATAGTAGACATTCAAACAGTGAGACTGCAAACAGTTCTGCTCAAAGATCCAACAAGTATTCAGCAATATAGTCATCTATTTTACACACTCAAACATATATACAGTTATATCCGTTAGAGCACTTTCTTTCCCCTCTCTTTTTTACAATAGCAATTACACATTCTTGGTTTTATTACCCTTACAGTTTTTATCACTTTTTACACTAGTGACACAATGGGATATTTATAAATATGATTCTTATTTATTTCACCAATGAGAATAGTCTCAAGTTGTTTCCATTTACGTATGAAGGCCTCAAGATCATCCTTTTTATACCTGAGTAATATTCCATTGTGTAAAAATACCCCATCTTTTTCATCCATTCTGCAGTTGATGGACATCTTGGTTGTTTCCAGGATTTAGCTATCACAAATTGTGCAGCTATGAACATGGGTGCACATATATCACTGTGACATGAACTTTTCAGTTCTATGAGGAAAATACCCAGGAGGGGAATACCTGGCTTAAATGGAACTTCCAATCCTAGTCTTCTGAGAATTCTCCATATGGATTTCCATAGTGGTTGCACCAGTCTACATTCCCACCAACAGTGGAGCAGTGATCCTTTTTCTCCGCAACCTCGTCAACATTTGTTATCAGTTGATTTCTTGATGGCAGCTATTCTTTCTGGAGTAAGGTGGAATCTCAATGCTGTTTTAATTTGCATTTCTCAAATGACCAGGGATGGTGAACATTTCTTCATGTATTTATTAGCCATTTGTATATCTTCCTCTGAGAACTGTGTGTTCATCTCAGATGCCC